>JZKD02S2287011.1:0-34570 GCA_000966675.3 Picea glauca | reverse complement strand
AGATTTTTGTCGAATGCAATAAACCCAAGTTTTTCTAGTTGCATCATAAATAAAAGTAACATAATAACGAGAGCCACCAAGAGATGATACTTGAGTTGGTCCCCATACATCTGTATGCATAATCTCTAACCTTTCACTCTTCTTTTCTTTTCTGACTCTGAGAAATCCGACTCTCTTATGTTTTCCATAAACACAATGCTCACAAAAATCTAAATCAATTTGTTTAAGATATGGAAACAAATTTCTTTTGTTAAGTATCTGCATCCTCTTCTCACTCACACATCCATAGAACCTAAATAGATAGAAGAGTCAGTATTACGACTACATAAATACAATGTACCTATCTTCTCTCCTTTTGCTATCACAAATGATCCTTTGGTGACCTTCCACACCTTATCTGAAAATATGGATATACAACCTTCATTTTCCAACTATCCTGTTGAAATTAGATTTTTCCTTAGACCTGGAACATGTCTTACCTCTTTCAAAAACCATTGGTTTCCATTCCGTTGCTTTATTTTTACCTTTCCCATTCCAACAATTTTGCATGGTGCATCATCACCCAAATKAAATTGTCCAAAATCACCTTGAACATAATCTAGAAAATGTTTCCTATGGGGTGTGGCATGAAATGAAGCCCCTGAATCTACTACTCAAGACTCAGAAATATTATCTAGAGAAAGAATCAAAGCATATTGTAACACATCACCTGTTACATTTGCTTCCTAATTTTTCTCCCACTCTCCATCTCTTTGTTTTTTTGGAGCTCTACAGTCTTTCTTCAAATGTATTTTTTCCACAATTCCGCCACTCTATTTTTCCAAGTCTGGATTTGGATATGCCCTTTCTAGAATTCTCGCGGTTCCGTGAGCCCTTTCCTCTATGCTTTTGTCTTCCCTCGTTCTCTATGTTTAACACATTACCTGATGTTTCACCTGTTCTTTTCCATCACATTTCCTCACTAAGGATAACACCAAAAACATCATCAAATTTTAAACTGTTTGAAGTAGAGACATAGTTACTTACATCTATGACCAAACCGTTCCAACTTTTTGGCAATGAGCACAAGATTAGAAGAGCCCTGACCTCATCATTAAAGTCCACTTTTACAGAAATTAGTTGATTAGTAACTGTATTAAATTAATTTAAATGATATGCAATAGACCAACCTTCTAACATCTTCATATTAAATCATCTCTTCATTAGAAATACCTTGTTTATTAGAATTCGAAAGAACCACAGTGTTATCGGTTTTTCGTTGACGTTTCAGATCCACAACAGGATCCATCTTCAGTACATAAAAGCACGAGAAAAAATAAAAGAGAATAATCCTAATAAATACTAAAAAGAGCAGAGGGAACCCTGAGGTCGGCTCGGTGAAACCCTAGATTTAATAAAATTATTAATAAGTATTCTATTTTAGATTTTATAATAATTTAATAAAGTGAAGGATGTTTTTTATTTAAAATTTTGTTCATTAATATATTAAGTGGTAGTTTTAAGGAGAGGTGAGAGGAGGTAAGATAAATATTTTACTTCTTATTTGATTTGATAATGAGTTTATTGTTATTAATGTATTGGTTTTGTTAATTATTAATGTATTGGTTTTGTAGGCTAGTTTAGTTTAAGGAAGAAATTGATTTTGATAATGGAAGAATTTTATTAGGGGATTAGGTTAGATAGTTTAATAAACATAGAATTATTAAAGAAGTTTATTGATATTGTTAAGTAAGTATAGTTATTAAAATAATTATTAATTTTAGTAGTTTAAGGGAGAATCATTAGGTAAAACCAAAGTTGGTGAGGGTTTTTTCATATAGTTTATCCAATGTATCCATCAACTCCTTCATTGTCTTTTCTTTCGAAATATTGAAAGCGACCGACGTTGTCAGGCTCAGTCGTATCATTCCTAGAGATTTTCTGTCAATAATCTCCCATTCTTCGTTCTTCATGGTTGTCGACTTCTTTTCTATTCCACCCAACAGTAGGAATAGATCCTTATGATATAAATAATCTTCCATCTGTGTCTTCCATAACTGGTAGTTTTGGCCGTTAAATTTCTCGACCCTAAACTTTCCATCTTCCACCATTGCTCCCACTCGAACCAAGAACTCTCTTTTCCTGTGAGTTACCTTTCTCTATGATACCAGTTTTTATAAAAAAAGGACCGCGGAGCAATAAAATAAAAAAAAATGTGGAAATACGTGGTACAAATATATGTGGTTCACCCAACATGGGCTACATCCACCAGAGAAATTGTTAGGTCCTTCCTTTATTATTATCCAACAAATGAAGGAATACAACCTATAACACACCTATTGTAACTTCCTCTTATTTCTCTCACAGTATCCTCACTCAGAATACAATATTCACAATGATACATAGCCAAAATACATTTCCCTCATAAAATAGGGTTTCCTTCTAGGGGAAAAAAAAAACCTAACATAACTTCTACCATCAGATCTGCCACCTTATAATAAAAAGTCCAAATTTATTATGAAATTACAATATACATTTACAAGGAAAGTTTTCCTTCGGGGGCTTCGCCCAAAAATCTCCATCGGACAACGTTGTCCCTCAAACCATCGATGGGGCCCGCTCGCCCCCTTACCCCACAGGGGGTTAATCTCCCCTTGCACTCCCCCATGTGGAGGAGTGTACATTATTCCAGGGCGTAAAGTCTTCATGGGGTATAAACACGGTTGAAAACAAAGACCTCTGAATGAGGAAGATAACCAGGATCCATAACCAACAAGGACAGTCCAATAGTGGCACAAAATCTAGTATTTCTAAGAGGAGAATGAGGAACAAATGTCATATTTTGCTAACTGGATAATTCAAGAAGGATAAGCCATATACCTTTCATGGTGAAATAAATAAAGGGTAGGAAGTTGAAGCATGTCTATTTAACTTGAAAAAGTATTTTCAAGTACATAACTACTTAGACAATACCAAGGCAAGGATTGCATTGTTTAACTTGAATGGAGGGGATTTCATTTGGTGGGAAGAACTCAAATAAATAAAAAATATAAAGGAAATAAAATTAACCTCGAAACAATTTGGTAGACACTTTTTCAAGGCTTACCTATCGGAAAAGTATTATGATGAAAAAATAAAGAAATTCTATGAGCTTAAGATGGGAAACTTACCTTGGAGGTGTATGAAAAACAATTTATGGTACTGTTGAGGTATGTTACCTACCTTAAGTACCAAAATGAAAGAATCCAAATATTTCTCAGTGGGTTACTACAGTCATATGGAGATCGAATTTCCTTAGAAAAACCCAAGACACTAGAAGACACCATTTGAAAGGCTAAGTGTTGTTACAATGATTCTAAGCACAAGCATGAGTCTCCTAAGGATTGGAAAATAAAGGACACGAGTGGATTTCAGAAGAAGTGATTCAAGTCCTTTCCCTGCAAGAATTATGGGGACGATGAATAGTTGGGTCAGCCAAGTAGGAGTTTGCATCAACAAAATTTTCTCTCCCAAAGTAGGAATAATCTAGTAGAGTAGGCAAAGAAAAGATTAGATGATCCCAAGAAAGGACCTTTGCAATGTTGGGGATGTGGAGAACCACATATATTGATGGATTGTCCCCACCGAAAACATGATGGTAGAAGAGTGTATAACATACATGGGGAATCCACGTTCAACGACGTAGCCAGGAGCATACAAAGAATCTACGCAGCAATAGAAAATCAACAAGCAAACCACGAAGACTCTGTGGTGGAATTGGAAGGTATCATTACTGAAAAACCAATCTCTATTTTAATTTACCTAGGGTCTAATCTTAGTTATGTTTCACTTCAAGTGGTTGAGGAATTTTCATCAAATAGAAATAAGCACACAAAATCGTGGTTAGTTCAATTAGCCACTGGAAAAAAGAGGAAGGTGGCAGAGGTTGTTGAAGCTTGTCCATTTCGGATAGAGGTATTTCATACCCAAGCGGATCTGAGTGTTCTAATCCTTGGCTCTTATGACGTCTTGTTGGGAATGGATAGGTTAGCCACCCATAAGGAAAAATTGAATTGTTATGAGAAAACTCTAGAATTAGATGATGGGGAGGGAAATATGAGAATTTTGCAGGCATTCGAAAGCCAGTCTCGAAGAGGAAAATATCAACATTACAACTCAATAAGTTTAGCAAAAGAGGGTGTCCTCTTTATTCTATAAAAATATTAAATTCAACAGGAAGAGGTGAGATGAATATTGAATACCATCTAGTGTTATGGGAGTCTAGGGATGCGTTTCCAGAGGAGGTGCCTAGATTACCTCCGAAAATAGACCTTGACTTTTCAATTGATCTTGTGCCAGGAGGAGTTCCAGTGTCGAGAGTTACTTACATGATGAGTGCGCCAAATTTGGTGGAACTGAATATGCAGTTGAAAGAAATGATGGAAAAAGGTTACATCGGACCGAGTGTATCCCCATGGGGAGCACGTTCCTCTTTTTTAAATAAGAAGGAAAATGCCTGAATATTATGCATCGATTATCGAGAGATGAATAAGATGACTATAAAGAACAAGTACCCTTTTCTTGGAATAAATGATCTATTCAACTAGCTGAGAGGAGATACGGTTTTATCAAAAATAGATTTGAGATCAAGATATCATCAAGTCATGATTAAGGATGAAGACATCCACAACACAACCTTTAGGACAAGGTATGGGAACTACGATATTGTAGTGGTGTCATTTGGACTTACAAATGCACCAACTACATTCATGTGTTTAATGGATAGTGTGCTCAACAAGTATTTAGACATGTTTTTATTAGTGTTTATGGATGAAATTTTGGTTTATTCCAAGAATCGAGAGGAGCATGAAGAACATATCAGGATGGTGTTATAGGTGTTAAGAGATCACCAACTATATTCCAAATTCAACAAGTGTGATTTCTTTAAAAATGAAATCCAATATCTAGGCTATGTAATATCAGCCGAAGGAGTCACAGTGGACCGTGCAAAGATCAAAGAAATCATTAATTGGCCAGACCCTAGAAATATGATGGAGGTGAGATCCTTCATGGGATTGGATGGATATTATAGGATATTTATCAAAGGATTCTCCAGGATTGGAAATACTATTACGTGATTACAAAGGAAGGGAAAGAGATTTGTGTGGTCACCACAGTGCGAACACAGTTTCCAACAATTGAAATAGATGTTGACCAATGCTCATGTTTTAAGGATTGCGGACCGAGAAAAAGACTTCTTGATTTTCAAAAATTCTTGCAAGGAGGGACTCGGTGGAGTTATCATGCAAGAAGGACTAGTGGTATGTTATGAGTCACAGAAGATGAATGAGAAGGAGCATAAGTATGCTACCCATGAACTAGAACTTGCTTCAATTGTACATGCATTGAATATGTGGATACATTACCTACTTCGGAGGAGATATATCCTCATGACTATCTATTTTGGTCTAGGTTGAATTCAAGACATGCCAGGTGGATGGAATTGATCAGTGATTTTGTCTTTGAAATCAAGCATATAAAAGGAAAAGAGAACAAGTTAGTTGACGCGCTCATCTGAAGAGTTCAGACAATACACTTAGCAAACAAAAATGTAGGAGAGTCCAACATTCAACAGAGGATTAAGACCCTCTTGTCAGAAGATGAGTTCTTCAATCTAGTAAAGGAAAATTTGCATCAATAACCTAAGGAAAAGAGGTATGAAAGATATCAGTCGATGGATGATAACCTATTGATGTATGATAAGAGACTATATGTACTTGATTCGATAGACATGAGGCAATTGATTATGGATGAGTTCCATAGGAGGCCATACATTGGTCATCCTAGTTATCAAAAAATGCTGACAACAATTAGGAAATTGTATTATTGGTCTGAGATGAAGCAAGGAATTGTTCGTTATATCTCAAATTGTTTATAGTTCTGACAAGTGAAGTTCATGTTTCAACACCCTGTTGGAATGTTGTAGCCCATACATATACCAACATGAAAATGGCAAGTGATTTCCATGGATTTTATCACAGGTTTTCCAAAGAAAGTCAAACAACATGATGCAATCATGGTTGTAGTGTATAAGTTGATCAATGAAGTTCATTTTATTCCCATAAAGTCTAATTTTAAATCAATAGACATTTCCAATGTTTTTATAAAAGAGATATTCAAGTTGCATAGTTTTCCTAAAACCATAATTCCATATAGAGATACCAAGTTCACCTCAAATTTATGGCAAAGATTGTTTGCATATTTAGAGACACATATGGTGTTTCATATGGTGTACCATCCTCAAACCAATGATTAGAATGAAAGGGTGAACAAAGTGCTAGACGATATGCTACAAATTCATGTTATGCATAAACCCAAGTAGTGGGAAGAGTATCTACCTTTGGTAGAGTTTGCGTACAAAAATGGTTATCAAGAACCATTGAATATGAGCTTGTTCGAGGATTTGTATGGTAGGAAGTGCAAAGTTCCAATTAGTTAAGATAATCCAGTGGAAAAAGTTACACGTAGACCTGAATTACTGAAGGAAATGGAGAAAACCATGATTTAAATAAGGAAGAACCTAAAAATTTCCCAATATAGACAGAAGAGCTATGATGATAGAAAGAGAACCCCCAGAGACTTAAAAATAGGAGACCATGTGTATCTCTCGGTGAAACCTAATATAAGTTCTCTAAATATTGGGATGTGTGCTAAGTTGGCTCCCTGATATTTCAGACCATTTGAAATCCTAGAGAGAATAGGACCAATAGTATATAGACTTGCTTTACCAGCTACTATTAGAGCACATAATGTATTCCATGTGTCCTTGTTAAGGAAATATGTACATGATTCTAATCACATTATTGATTGGACTATAATAGAGGTGGAACCAGAGGGAGAATTCCAGCTAGATCCCCAATGCATCCTGAACAGGAAAGAAACAACGCTATAGAACCAACCCATTGCATAGTTCAAAGTGCAATGGAATCACTTTGGAGACGATGAATATACATGGGAGATGGAAGATGCCATGAGATTAGAATACCCATTTTTTCTTATTGTATAATTGTAAAAAGAATTCTCTTTTAAATAGTGAGGACAATGTTTCATTAAGGGGGAGGGGAATGCAACACCCTGTTTTCTCCCAAGACTGTAATACACAAAAAAATTGTATGTTAACAATATGATGCATGTAATTGTGTTTTCATTTAATATAAATGCCAAGATATTAACTAAGAGGGAATATCCTTGATAAGTACTAGCCATGATACACCGGAGTAAATTGATGAAGTAGAGGATTGTAGATATGGTTGAGTGATATGGACATGAGATGCATCAACGAAGAAAATAGGAAGCTTGCACAACAAGCTAATATATGATTACAAAATTTATTATTTCACCCACCAACACACCAAACTGATGGAGGAGGCCATGTAAACATTAAATAAAAGGTCATAGAGGTGGTTGGGTAGTAATGAATGCGACAGTTGGCCTATGCATAGAAAGAATGACCAATTGAATGGATAATGAGAATGTACCACAAACTATCCCTTCAGATTGAAAAAGGGAAGACTACATGTTACATCTGTAGGACACTACAGAGATATTGAGGGAATGAAGAGGAAGACCAAAGAAGAAAAAATAGAACGTGTACATTATAAGAGCATATGGAAAAACTTAGATGCATAGAGAAGAATGGTATGGGAGAGAGACCCTGGAAAATAAATACAACACCCATGGAAAAAAGAAGGAAATATAATATTGATAAGACAAAAAAGGCTCAAAGACGAGAAAGAGGGCATAGAAGCACAGGTGAGTCGATTAAGAATGAAGAGAATAACTTCCTAGAAGAAAATATGAAGCTTGTTCGAGTTGTTGATGATCACCCTAAACAAAGATGACCTAGATTATTGAACTAGAGCATTAGTGGGATACAACTTGGTGCTTACTGGAAATAAATCGACACTAGTAAGGGGAGTTCACCAAGAGACTATTAATAAGAGAAGGGACTCCCTTTTGCAGAGGAAATCCAATTGAGAAATGACTTGATAAACCTTTAGAGACCCAAAGATTAGTGGGGAGCAGAAACTTCTACTATGTCAATAGAAGAAGGAGAGTAACCTTCTAGGATAATCGCAGACTTGGAACCCTGTTGAGTCTATTTCCTTGGTGGTATCATAGCTTGGAATGGGGGTGACGTTTCGTAGGAAGTGACTCTACAGCAAGGACTTAGGTTGGGAGGAAAGGTGTGCTCTTTTTGTCAATTGTATGATAATTCTTTTATCAGATAAGGGTTCATCTGTATTGAACTAACTGTGAATGATTTATGTGAATTCTCATGAATAGAACAATTGTATGTTAGTGCATGTGAATTTTTAAATCCAAGAGACTGTTTTCCTACTTAACCTATGAGTTGAATGCGGTAATATGGGCTATGTTGTGATGCATACTAATGCTTGGTTAGGTCATAGAAATGAAATAATACAAACTACTATTTGATCAAATACCCTATATATGTTCCTTATGTGGAGATAATGTAACTCATGCGAGGCCTTAGCCTTAAATTTAGCCATTTCTAAAGGATTTTGAATCATCTTGAGCCCTTGAAAGTCAAAAAATGAAGTCTTGTAGGACCCAGAAAATGGTTAAGTCCTTAGAGAGGGAAATTATGACTTTGCAAACCCTATGTTGGTCACCGAAGAACCAAAACCATTGATAGGAAGAGATCGTGACCATTTTTCGGTGGTAAGTCAAATTTTCTATGTCGGCGAGATCCCTTGGCTGTTAGGGAAAGGAATCCAAAAAAAACCTATCAGAGTGAGACCTTCGGAAAGAAATCTCATGTACCGTAAGAATAACTTTGAAGAAAATACCCTAAAGTCAGGACAGTGTGAATCGTAGATCTAGAAGCGAGAGGGATGAATTCTTAGTTATTGATCATTATGGGTCTCACTAGTAGGTCGAAAGGGTGATATTTTATGGGGATCATTGGTGCAAATACATGCATCAGTAGTTGATTAGGTGGATAGATTGAGTGTGAGTCAAGTTGTCTGTTTTCAGAGTATGAATTCGACGGATTAAGAGTAATACTCCAATGGATTAGTAGTGCGATTTCGATAAAGGGAATATATCGACCATAGGTCGATGAATGAAGATATTGCATGATTTCCATCGAGCTACCATGAGTCATGTCTAAGTCACTAGAACATAGTTATAATGTCATGGCTAATGTGGGATGCCAGAGGGGCAGCTGGAGTGAGTTTAGAGTGACAAGTGTTACTTACCCATAAGTGAATGAGTCGAGTTGGGTCAATTAGGTGGGATAACCTTAGGCCCCAAATCAATCTTAACCGTCTATCAAGAGATTGCAACTTACACTTACGATTGTGCATGAAGGTGAGGGGTATATTCCTCAATACCTTGATTCCAGAGTAAGGAAACTGCTCAATCTATTGTAGCTCTGATCAGATGGAATCAAAAGGAAATATCCTTCGATACCATATCCATCCTAGGTGAGTGATGAGAGTACCAAAAAAGATTCTGAACGATAGCACTAATGGTCCTATGTGCAGTAAAGCCTCCTCGTGGAAGAACTTACAGGCACCACATATGTTCAGTGTAGTCTTCATTGAATATGGAGAGTGTGTCGAGGTGTCACGTGGACACCACGTGTCAGTGGTATATAGGCCGAATACCAATGAACCTTGGAAAGGCCATAACTTTCGATCTATAGCTCAATTTTGAGTGAAATTTCCACCATTGGAAAGCTATCGACGAGAAGAAGAGGATGAGGAAAGAAGAGAGGGGATTGGGATATTTGAGAAAAATGAAAATTCTAATACCCCATCCCTTAAAAGGATACTTAGGGTTTGGGTGTGTTACACTTTTATAATTTACTCTATCGATATTTGTATTAAACATTTAAATTCCAACAACATATTTTTGTGCACCTCACTCAATTATTATTGTAAATATTCTAGGGTTCCTTACTATCTACTGAGTCATGCACTCCATGATCCCTTCGTGACCATTCTAGGATCCATACCATAATATTTAAGGATCTATGCCATGGGCTCTAACTTTCCATGTAAGAAATTTTAACGTTATTAAAAATCTCAAAACTCATATCTTGTCAAGTTAGAAGTATTTTTCCAATTTGTTTCAATATCTTAGCATGTAAATTTGACTCTGATTTCATGTTTGAAATTTCATACTATTGTCAAATATTCAAATGATTTTCAACTTAAGTTCACTTAAAAATTCTCTCTATCTCCTCTATTAGTTTTTTCCCTCTTCAAAAAAAAGAAAATATATCAATCACATAGTGTTACACATCAAAATGTCACACTTAAGTGTCAGAAGTGTCGCAAAGTGACATATGCACCTTGTTAAGTGTAGCATGCATTGTATCAAGTATCGTATGCACCTTAATAAGTGTCACATTCATTTTTATAGTTGTCGCAACTAGTTGACACCATGAAACACATTTTTCACAATCCCTAAGTCAGTTTGGAAGAGAAAACCCATCATTTGAGGTCTAGAACCACACCTTTTACTTGGGATTTTTGACCATTTCTAGTCATTTATGAAGGGTGGCGCTCCCCTACTCATTATTAGGGAGCGCCAATGCTCCCCCTTCCTTTCTTAGGGGGAACCATTGGTGCTCTATCTCTAAATCAAATGGAGCACCAATGTGGTTAGATAAAAATATGGCGCATCTCGAATTTTCTTAAGGAAAAAACTCTTAAGGTAGGAGGTTATTTTGAGTCGAATCCTATCCTATGGAACTATCTTAGATCAAATCCCAAGTCATGGAGCTATATCCTCAACCATTTCCCTTATTATGTCATGGTGGTTGAGCCTCCCAATTCTCTAAATTGAAGGCATTTCCATGGTGAAGGAGGGACGAAATTATTGAAGTAACATCACTCTAATCGTAAGATATTTGTGCAAGGGGCTGGACGAGGAGAGATTGAATAATTTACTGCATCATCAAACATGATTTGTAAATACTTTCCATTGGATTTCCAATTAATATAAACTCGTCTTATTCACTTCAAGTTCATGTGTTATACATTTTCTTATCTATTGTTGTTTCAATCTCTTGCAAGATTTGTGAGGAAGATCACTACAAAAAAGACTAGCCTCATCATGAGGAAGTCGCTAAATTTATGAAGGGTACCTCCTAATATGCAATATTAACTAAACCTCTCTGGGTTCAACAACAAAATATGGTTTCAAAAAAAATTTCCCCTCCATAAGGGGGTAATGCATGTCATTCCCACCATGTGGATGCTTCTTTAGGTGCCTTTGAGGTCTATATGTTTAAGATGATTAATTTAATGACTTGAGAAAAGACTTATGCCACAATTACAGGTGATCATGCCAATGGTAGGGTTATCGATGAACCCTCCACGTCAACGCCTCCTCCATATTCAACCCCTATTCAGATTGAGAAGCCAATTTCTAACATAGTGTTGCGCCCACCAAAGGGCACAATTTAGAAAGAGACATTTAATCCAAGTGTCAATGCAGCCCAAAATTACAATATTGTTGAATATTTGGCACAAGCTCCTTTTCCTATGTCAACCCTTGAAGTTATACAGAACTGTCCAAGTCAATGTAGAACCCTATTTTCAACCATTGGGGCTATGGATCCATAGGAATCAAATATGATTACGTTTAATCTGGAATATTTTAAGGAGAGGCTCTCACACCACCTAGCATTCCAAATTCAAATTTTGGTTGGTGGAAAGAACATCCATCGCATTGTTTTGGATGAAGAGTTCTCCACTTGTGTCATTTTGTTTCCTTGCTAGAGAGCCATTGGTTGTCCTAAACTTAACTATTCTACTACCACCCTCAAACCGTTTGATGGACGTGGTTTCCAACCTCACAGACTCTTATAGTCTTTTTCTATGACATTGAATGGTAAAACCTCTTCAGTCAACATGAACGTTGTTGATGCTCCCCTAGATTACAATTTGTTACTTCGTCATAGTTGGTTCTATTTGATGACTACCGTCGCATCTTCAATGTTTCATATTTTACAATTTCCCCATCAAGGAAAAAATGTCATTGTTGACCATCTTGACTATTACACTCCAGATCTCCATAATCTTGCAACGAATAATTTCCATTTTCTAGGATTATCTAGTCTTGAGTATGAGAGTGTAGAAGTAGGTCTCCTTAAGGATTCCTCACCCATGGGGGTTTTTCCTTTTCCTTCTCATGACACCCCACAGGTTTCCATGTTAAATATGATTTGAATCAGGTGCAACAATCCCTAGAATCACTTGGTTCTTTGGTAGTACCTGGTCATTACAATCATATTTCATTTTCTCTGTCGAGATCATTAAAAAATGAAACAGACCCCGCTCCATTCGAATTGAATCTCACTCTGGATTGAATACTTGAACCTTCTTTTCCTCCGCCTAGTGAAAATATTCCTATTAGTAACCAAGCGCCTAAACGAGGAAAGAAGAAGAGTTGATGGAGAAAATGATGCTTGGGGGGTAGGTCTCTGACCTCTGGACATCATGGTGGAGTGAAGCCACCAACATCTACCACATAAGATGGGGCAAAAATACCTTTAGAGAGACACACTACTAGGAGTGATCCTTGCTTAGGAGTCATTCCCATCATAATGTAGTAGTATTTTATAGAACAAACTCAGTCATTTTTATTTCTCATGCTCATTAATACTCGAAAATAGGTTACCAAGTATCCTTTTATCTCCTTTCTGGAATTGTAAAATATATATAAAAGGGAACTCTTTGGAGTTTACTTTAATTTCTTTACAGAGTCCCTAAACATGAAAATATTGTTGAGTGATATGTTTTCCTTTCACACTCGTTAAAATGTTTGAAAGGGTGTCTTTTGAGTAATAGTTGATCTATTTTTTGGCCTCGCAAGACTAATTATGAAAAAGGAATACTCTAGTCAAGCATGACTAGAATATTTATCCCTTGAATTGTATTACACTTTTTGTTGGGCTTGGGAGACAAAATCTATGAAATATTCACCCATGGAGTTGTCATTAGGTTATTTTCAGACTCTATAAACATGAAAAACTATTGAGTTTACCTTCTTTGGTCTCTTAAAATTATGTATTGAAGGACCTATGTGAGTCCAATATCTAGGACCTATATGGGACTGAAACCCTCCTTCTTCTAGTTCATTAAACATATGTTGAGGGACTGATCAAAGATGAGCTATATCGAGCATCTGTTACCCTCCTCAAGATTGTTAAAAAACAAAGAGGTACTCACCAATCATGGTGGGAGGAAAATTGAAAGAAGTGGGTAAAGTTTTTTGGAATCCATTATGGAAACTATTGTTTTCTTCCTTGAACATAGAACCTATTTGCGTCTCATCTTATAGTTGGGTAATCTTCTTGTCTCTAAGTCATACAATTCCATGTGTCATTATAGTTTTTCGTTCCAGTTGAAGAGTGTTCTTATTGTCATCACATTATTTTCTTGGTACTCGTTGAGTCAATGCTTCCAAGTCAGTTGTCGTGCCTCACAATGTTCAAGGGAAGTTTCATTCTAAACCAACGATATGCAGTATTACTGGTTTCTATTCCTCTATAAGGACATACTCATTTAATACACCATCTCACATCACTTTCCTATTTTTGTTTCATGCCGATGATGAGGGATACATCACAGACCTCGTTTGACGAGTCTATTCTTGTCGAATTTAACACATTATCTATGAATACGACTTAAAAACAAGTTAGTACCTTGGGACGTGCATGCCTCAATGGAAGACCTCATCACTTTTGATAGTAGGTTTACACCATTGACCTATGATCGAATGATTCCACAAGTGTTCGACCTCATCTCATTTATTCACATTCACTGGAATGTACTAAAGGTACCTTGTGAATCATTATCATTATTGGTTATTTCCCTCGCACTTGTTAATGGTATACTTGAATGACTGATAATCAAGTGGTTTCTAGCATGTTAGACATCAATTCATCTATTCACATGACTATATTCATATCATTTCAGGATCTAGATGAAGACCTTGGGTTAGGCACTCACTTTGTTATGTTTTTTTTCGAGGCTGCGATGGAGATAATTTGAGAATATAAAATATTCTAGTACAATCACCAGTTGGCAATCTTAATGATATATATAATTTCACATAGATCCACATTGTATTGATCTGTGGCTATGTTTTCTCTTCTTTTAGCTCAACTATGTATATTGTTTGGATGCGGTCAGTTCATGTTATGGAGTTATGGATCCACATCGTATCTATGGTGTCCATATTCTTAGTCAGTATTCTCATGGATCCACAATGAATTGGTCAATGCCCATGCTTTGAGTCAACTCGTATTATGAGCATAGGTATTTCTGCCTCAGGAATGAAACATGTATTTATATTGATTGATGATTGTTTGCATCTTTTGTCAAGTTCTCCTACTCCAACACCCATGCATTGAATAATTTGTAAAGTGTTTCAACCATCAGTTTCTCTTCTGACCTCACACTTTATGGGGCATCTGTTACCCATCAAAATGCGACACTTAAGTGTCGCAAGTATCACAAAGAGATGTATGCACTTTGTTAAGTGTCACATGCAATATCTCAAGTGTCATATGCACCTTACTAAGCATCATGTTCACTTTTTTATGTGTCAAAACCCGTTGACACCATGAAACACAATTGTCACAATCCCTAAGTCAATTTGGAAGAGAAAACCCACCATTTGAGGTCCAAAACCAAACCTTTTACTTTGAAAATTTGACCATTCTTGGGAATTTATGAAGGGTGGCACTCCCTTACTCATGCTTAGGGAGCACCAACTCTCCCCCTACCTTTCTTAGGGGGTGTGAGTGGCGCTTTTTCCCTAACTCGAAGGGAGCGCCAATGTGGTTAGAGAAAAATATGGCACATCCCGACTTTTCTTAAGGGACAACTCTTAAGGGAGCAGGTTGTTTTGGGTCGAATCCTATCCTATAGAAATATCTTAGGATCAAATCCCAACTCATATCCTCAACCATTTCTCTTATTATCTCATGGTGGTTGAGCCTCCAAATCCTATAAATTGAGGGCATTTCCATGGTGAAGGGGAAAGGAAATTATTGAAGTATCATCACTTTGATGGTAAACTATTCATGCAAGGGGATAGATGAGGAGAGCTTGGAGAAGTTACTGCATTGTAAAACATGATTTGTAAGTACTTTCCATTGTATTTCCAATTAATATGATGTTTCTGACATTATCAACAATTTTGTTTAGAAATGATTATCACCCATATTGACAAGAATATATATGCAACCTTGTTAACATGAGGTAGAAGGAGAATCATTCTAGGAAAATAATACACATCATCTTGAATTCTATCAAAACAATCTAGTAACAAAGTAGTAATACTATCTAGTAAGAAAGTAGCAATAGGGAATGTTTCAAAGTTCAAGACACTTAGTGAGACAATGTGTTTCTACCAACTCATTGCATACATACAATTATGAACCAATGAATAACATGTGAATTGTTCATGGTTAATTGTTTTTACATTAAATGATATTTATTCCAGAGTGAATTTTATTTAATATGTGAATTGTTCATGGTTAAAATTTTGTTACATTAAATGATGTTTATTCCAGAGTGGCATTTGTTTAATATTTGTGACCTTTTTATGTTTACACAATTTAAGGCTCTTATTAAAATGATTATGGGATGGATGGTTGGAAAAAGAAAGGCTTCCTAAATACTTAGTATAATGGACTAGCTGATGCGAACATTATTTGAGGATGCAATCATCATGTTATAKCTTGATTGTTTGGGTAAAATCCCCTAGTCATGGAGAAGTTATTAATTCATAATTAAGATAATATAAGACAATTTTATTAATGTTCAAAGGTGACTAGAAGTATAGTCAATGGGACTAGAAAATACAACAAATAACAAACAAAAATAAAGTGTAGGTGCCAAGGCTACAGTTCAAAATCATAATGATTACATCAAGGTTTTCTTGGGAATTGATATTTTTCACATTGGTTTCTTGTCAAGATATTACTCTAGATGAACTGGCCTCAATACATCCTATAAGGATAGGAATTGAAACCAAATTTTCTATATTCTACTATGTGTAGAAGGAATGTTCCCTTGCTAAATAGGGGATATTTTGATTGATGGTTTCCTTTACTTATCTCATCCCCAAATCATGTTTTTTTTATATCTATTGATAGCATAGACTAGTTGAAATCTGTTTGATGCCTCCTTTGTAGTATCATGATATAATTATGGTTGAAGGAAACAATTATTCATGCAAAACATAAAACATCATATGGTCGAGGGAAAACTCTCCTATATTAATAGTATGCACTAATAACAACAAATAATTTTGTTGACAGTAAAATCCTCTTCATGATAGCTAGCACTCACTTGGAATTTTTGATAGGAAAAACAAAATCTCACACCCCATTGTATGTGTTCTACCAACATGTGCACATTTTCTTTTTATAGTAGTAAAATTGAACTACACTAAACTAACTAAACATGACTTTAGAAATAGAATGTTCAAAGTGTGCACTTCTTTGATGCTAAAAATAATAATCACCTCCTTACCAATTGAAAGATATGTCCATTCCTTGCTAAACTCTACATATTCTACAAATATACCTCATGTATTGATATGTAAACTATCATGCATATTCTAGAAGAACAGTTCATCACAACAAATATTTTAATATTTTAAAATCTGAGACTATGCCATCTAATTTTCCTTAGATCCAAAATTAATTAATTACTATATTTGCTTGAATTTATGAAATAACTAGAATATGAAAATGGAATAAATGAGCAAAAGAACACACCATCCATAGAAAAATGAACAAAATATATATCTTTGAAACCAAATGTAGAAGAAAACCTAGAGAAAAGGCAAGGCCTATTCTTTTCTCCCTTTTCTTCATTTATGGAAATGTAAATTCAAAGAAAGAGGCAATAAATTTAGAGTTGAATTTAACATTGTGGGATATATGGCAACTACATAATATTATTTTCATCTATTACACTCTCAAAATATCACTTCTAGATGCTCTATTCAACTATGGAACAAATACGATGCTAAATGATATAACCCTTTCTCCTCCTAACATCTCGGTATTTAACATACCCCAATAATAGTCTAGGGTTAGGGTTTTTTCATCCTCAATTAGTAATAATTATTGTACCTTACAAAACATTCTTGAATGTCCACACATGTATAAGAACATATGTATGAGTAATATGGGTTGATGTGGTATCCACTTATTCCATGGTGGTCAAGTTAGGTCAACTTGTGAGAGGCATAAATTTTTCATATGAGCTATGATTAAGATGATTTTTATACAATTGCAAAGGGGTTGGTTTGTAGATCAACATGTAGGTTTTGCATGAAATTTATATATGTTGTGACCCCCCAAAATATTTTTTGATTCCTCGAAATGGATTTGGAAGTTTCTACACCCCAATTTTCCAAATCAAGACTTTCCACTTGATTCCTCCAATGTTTTTGACCTAAAGAGTACTAATATAGATGAAAAATTATATGATGATAAATTGTAGATCATACCTCCCCATTTATGGAGGATTTTTGTTCCCAAAATNAAATTGTCCAAAATCACCTTGAACATAATCTAGAAAATGTTTCCTATGGGGTGTGGCATGAAATGAAGCCCCTGAATCTACTACTCAAGACTCAGAAATATTATCTAGAGAAAGAATCAAAGCATATTGTAACACATCACCTGTTACATTTGCTTCCTAATTTTTCTCCCACTCTCCATCTCTTTGTTTTTTTGGAGCTCTACAGTCTTTCTTCAAATGTATTTTTTCCACAATTCCGCCACTCTATTTTTCCAAGTCTGGATTTGGATATGCCCTTTCTAGAATTCTCGCGGTTCCGTGAGCCCTTTCCTCTATGCTTTTGTCTTCCCTCGTTCTCTATGTTTAACACATTACCTGATGTTTCACCTGTTCTTTTCCATCACATTTCCTCACTAAGGATAACACCAAAAACATCATCAAATTTTAAACTGTTTGAAGTAGAGACATAGTTACTTACATCTATGACCAAACCGTTCCAACTTTTTGGCAATGAGCACAAGATTAGAAGAGCCCTGACCTCATCATTAAAGTCCACTTTTACAGAAATTAGTTGATTAGTAACTGTATTAAATTAATTTAAATGATATGCAATAGACCAACCTTCTAACATCTTCATATTAAATCATCTCTTCATTAGAAATACCTTGTTTATTAGAATTCGAAAGAACCACAGTGTTATCGGTTTTTCGTTGACGTTTCAGATCCACAACAGGATCCATCTTCAGTACATAAAAGCACGAGAAAAAATAAAAGAGAATAATCCTAATAAATACTAAAAAGAGCAGAGGGAACCCTGAGGTCGGCTCGGTGAAACCCTAGATTTAATAAAATTATTAATAAGTATTCTATTTTAGATTTTATAATAATTTAATAAAGTGAAGGATGTTTTTTATTTAAAATTTTGTTCATTAATATATTAAGTGGTAGTTTTAAGGAGAGGTGAGAGGAGGTAAGATAAATATTTTACTTCTTATTTGATTTGATAATGAGTTTATTGTTATTAATGTATTGGTTTTGTTAATTATTAATGTATTGGTTTTGTAGGCTAGTTTAGTTTAAGGAAGAAATTGATTTTGATAATGGAAGAATTTTATTAGGGGATTAGGTTAGATAGTTTAATAAACATAGAATTATTAAAGAAGTTTATTGATATTGTTAAGTAAGTATAGTTATTAAAATAATTATTAATTTTAGTAGTTTAAGGGAGAATCATTAGGTAAAACCAAAGTTGGTGAGGGTTTTTTCATATAGTTTATCCAATGTATCCATCAACTCCTTCATTGTCTTTTCTTTCGAAATATTGAAAGCGACCGACGTTGTCAGGCTCAGTCGTATCATTCCTAGAGATTTTCTGTCAATAATCTCCCATTCTTCGTTCTTCATGGTTGTCGACTTCTTTTCTATTCCACCCAACAGTAGGAATAGATCCTTATGATATAAATAATCTTCCATCTGTGTCTTCCATAACTGGTAGTTTTGGCCGTTAAATTTCTCGACCCTAAACTTTCCATCTTCCACCATTGCTCCCACTCGAACCAAGAACTCTCTTTTCCTGTGAGTTACCTTTCTCTATGATACCAGTTTTTATAAAAAAAGGACCGCGGAGCAATAAAATAAAAAAAAATGTGGAAATACGTGGTACAAATATATGTGGTTCACCCAACATGGGCTACATCCACCAGAGAAATTGTTAGGTCCTTCCTTTATTATTATCCAACAAATGAAGGAATACAACCTATAACACACCTATTGTAACTTCCTCTTATTTCTCTCACAGTATCCTCACTCAGAATACAATATTCACAATGATACATAGCCAAAATACATTTCCCTCATAAAATAGGGTTTCCTTCTAGGGGAAAAAAAAAACCTAACATAACTTCTACCATCAGATCTGCCACCTTATAATAAAAAGTCCAAATTTATTATGAAATTACAATATACATTTACAAGGAAAGTTTTCCTTCGGGGGCTTCGCCCAAAAATCTCCATCGGACAACGTTGTCCCTCAAACCATCGATGGGGCCCGCTCGCCCCCTTACCCCACAGGGGGTTAATCTCCCCTTGCACTCCCCCATGTGGAGGAGTGTACATTATTCCAGGGCGTAAAGTCTTCATGGGGTATAAACACGGTTGAAAACAAAGACCTCTGAATGAGGAAGATAACCAGGATCCATAACCAACAAGGACAGTCCAATAGTGGCACAAAATCTAGTATTTCTAAGAGGAGAATGAGGAACAAATGTCATATTTTGCTAACTGGATAATTCAAGAAGGATAAGCCATATACCTTTCATGGTGAAATAAATAAAGGGTAGGAAGTTGAAGCATGTCTATTTAACTTGAAAAAGTATTTTCAAGTACATAACTACTTAGACAATACCAAGGCAAGGATTGCATTGTTTAACTTGAATGGAGGGGATTTCATTTGGTGGGAAGAACTCAAATAAATAAAAAATATAAAGGAAATAAAATTAACCTCGAAACAATTTGGTAGACACTTTTTCAAGGCTTACCTATCGGAAAAGTATTATGATGAAAAAATAAAGAAATTCTATGAGCTTAAGATGGGAAACTTACCTTGGAGGTGTATGAAAAACAATTTATGGTACTGTTGAGGTATGTTACCTACCTTAAGTACCAAAATGAAAGAATCCAAATATTTCTCAGTGGGTTACTACAGTCATATGGAGATCGAATTTCCTTAGAAAAACCCAAGACACTAGAAGACACCATTTGAAAGGCTAAGTGTTGTTACAATGATTCTAAGCACAAGCATGAGTCTCCTAAGGATTGGAAAATAAAGGACACGAGTGGATTTCAGAAGAAGTGATTCAAGTCCTTTCCCTGCAAGAATTATGGGGACGATGAATAGTTGGGTCAGCCAAGTAGGAGTTTGCATCAACAAAATTTTCTCTCCCAAAGTAGGAATAATCTAGTAGAGTAGGCAAAGAAAAGATTAGATGATCCCAAGAAAGGACCTTTGCAATGTTGGGGATGTGGAGAACCACATATATTGATGGATTGTCCCCACCGAAAACATGATGGTAGAAGAGTGTATAACATACATGGGGAATCCACGTTCAACGACGTAGCCAGGAGCATACAAAGAATCTACGCAGCAATAGAAAATCAACAAGCAAACCACGAAGACTCTGTGGTGGAATTGGAAGGTATCATTACTGAAAAACCAATCTCTATTTTAATTTACCTAGGGTCTAATCTTAGTTATGTTTCACTTCAAGTGGTTGAGGAATTTTCATCAAATAGAAATAAGCACACAAAATCGTGGTTAGTTCAATTAGCCACTGGAAAAAAGAGGAAGGTGGCAGAGGTTGTTGAAGCTTGTCCATTTCGGATAGAGGTATTTCATACCCAAGCGGATCTGAGTGTTCTAATCCTTGGCTCTTATGACGTCTTGTTGGGAATGGATAGGTTAGCCACCCATAAGGAAAAATTGAATTGTTATGAGAAAACTCTAGAATTAGATGATGGGGAGGGAAATATGAGAATTTTGCAGGCATTCGAAAGCCAGTCTCGAAGAGGAAAATATCAACATTACAACTCAATAAGTTTAGCAAAAGAGGGTGTCCTCTTTATTCTATAAAAATATTAAATTCAACAGGAAGAGGTGAGATGAATATTGAATACCATCTAGTGTTATGGGAGTCTAGGGATGCGTTTCCAGAGGAGGTGCCTAGATTACCTCCGAAAATAGACCTTGACTTTTCAATTGATCTTGTGCCAGGAGGAGTTCCAGTGTCGAGAGTTACTTACATGATGAGTGCGCCAAATTTGGTGGAACTGAATATGCAGTTGAAAGAAATGATGGAAAAAGGTTACATCGGACCGAGTGTATCCCCATGGGGAGCACGTTCCTCTTTTTTAAATAAGAAGGAAAATGCCTGAATATTATGCATCGATTATCGAGAGATGAATAAGATGACTATAAAGAACAAGTACCCTTTTCTTGGAATAAATGATCTATTCAACTAGCTGAGAGGAGATACGGTTTTATCAAAAATAGATTTGAGATCAAGATATCATCAAGTCATGATTAAGGATGAAGACATCCACAACACAACCTTTAGGACAAGGTATGGGAACTACGATATTGTAGTGGTGTCATTTGGACTTACAAATGCACCAACTACATTCATGTGTTTAATGGATAGTGTGCTCAACAAGTATTTAGACATGTTTTTATTAGTGTTTATGGATGAAATTTTGGTTTATTCCAAGAATCGAGAGGAGCATGAAGAACATATCAGGATGGTGTTATAGGTGTTAAGAGATCACCAACTATATTCCAAATTCAACAAGTGTGATTTCTTTAAAAATGAAATCCAATATCTAGGCTATGTAATATCAGCCGAAGGAGTCACAGTGGACCGTGCAAAGATCAAAGAAATCATTAATTGGCCAGACCCTAGAAATATGATGGAGGTGAGATCCTTCATGGGATTGGATGGATATTATAGGATATTTATCAAAGGATTCTCCAGGATTGGAAATACTATTACGTGATTACAAAGGAAGGGAAAGAGATTTGTGTGGTCACCACAGTGCGAACACAGTTTCCAACAATTGAAATAGATGTTGACCAATGCTCATGTTTTAAGGATTGCGGACCGAGAAAAAGACTTCTTGATTTTCAAAAATTCTTGCAAGGAGGGACTCGGTGGAGTTATCATGCAAGAAGGACTAGTGGTATGTTATGAGTCACAGAAGATGAATGAGAAGGAGCATAAGTATGCTACCCATGAACTAGAACTTGCTTCAATTGTACATGCATTGAATATGTGGATACATTACCTACTTCGGAGGAGATATATCCTCATGACTATCTATTTTGGTCTAGGTTGAATTCAAGACATGCCAGGTGGATGGAATTGATCAGTGATTTTGTCTTTGAAATCAAGCATATAAAAGGAAAAGAGAACAAGTTAGTTGACGCGCTCATCTGAAGAGTTCAGACAATACACTTAGCAAACAAAAATGTAGGAGAGTCCAACATTCAACAGAGGATTAAGACCCTCTTGTCAGAAGATGAGTTCTTCAATCTAGTAAAGGAAAATTTGCATCAATAACCTAAGGAAAAGAGGTATGAAAGATATCAGTCGATGGATGATAACCTATTGATGTATGATAAGAGACTATATGTACTTGATTCGATAGACATGAGGCAATTGATTATGGATGAGTTCCATAGGAGGCCATACATTGGTCATCCTAGTTATCAAAAAATGCTGACAACAATTAGGAAATTGTATTATTGGTCTGAGATGAAGCAAGGAATTGTTCGTTATATCTCAAATTGTTTATAGTTCTGACAAGTGAAGTTCATGTTTCAACACCCTGTTGGAATGTTGTAGCCCATACATATACCAACATGAAAATGGCAAGTGATTTCCATGGATTTTATCACAGGTTTTCCAAAGAAAGTCAAACAACATGATGCAATCATGGTTGTAGTGTATAAGTTGATCAATGAAGTTCATTTTATTCCCATAAAGTCTAATTTTAAATCAATAGACATTTCCAATGTTTTTATAAAAGAGATATTCAAGTTGCATAGTTTTCCTAAAACCATAATTCCATATAGAGATACCAAGTTCACCTCAAATTTATGGCAAAGATTGTTTGCATATTTAGAGACACATATGGTGTTTCATATGGTGTACCATCCTCAAACCAATGATTAGAATGAAAGGGTGAACAAAGTGCTAGACGATATGCTACAAATTCATGTTATGCATAAACCCAAGTAGTGGGAAGAGTATCTACCTTTGGTAGAGTTTGCGTACAAAAATGGTTATCAAGAACCATTGAATATGAGCTTGTTCGAGGATTTGTATGGTAGGAAGTGCAAAGTTCCAATTAGTTAAGATAATCCAGTGGAAAAAGTTACACGTAGACCTGAATTACTGAAGGAAATGGAGAAAACCATGATTTAAATAAGGAAGAACCTAAAAATTTCCCAATATAGACAGAAGAGCTATGATGATAGAAAGAGAACCCCCAGAGACTTAAAAATAGGAGACCATGTGTATCTCTCGGTGAAACCTAATATAAGTTCTCTAAATATTGGGATGTGTGCTAAGTTGGCTCCCTGATATTTCAGACCATTTGAAATCCTAGAGAGAATAGGACCAATAGTATATAGACTTGCTTTACCAGCTACTATTAGAGCACATAATGTATTCCATGTGTCCTTGTTAAGGAAATATGTACATGATTCTAATCACATTATTGATTGGACTATAATAGAGGTGGAACCAGAGGGAGAATTCCAGCTAGATCCCCAATGCATCCTGAACAGGAAAGAAACAACGCTATAGAACCAACCCATTGCATAGTTCAAAGTGCAATGGAATCACTTTGGAGACGATGAATATACATGGGAGATGGAAGATGCCATGAGATTAGAATACCCATTTTTTCTTATTGTATAATTGTAAAAAGAATTCTCTTTTAAATAGTGAGGACAATGTTTCATTAAGGGGGAGGGGAATGCAACACCCTGTTTTCTCCCAAGACTGTAATACACAAAAAAATTGTATGTTAACAATATGATGCATGTAATTGTGTTTTCATTTAATATAAATGCCAAGATATTAACTAAGAGGGAATATCCTTGATAAGTACTAGCCATGATACACCGGAGTAAATTGATGAAGTAGAGGATTGTAGATATGGTTGAGTGATATGGACATGAGATGCATCAACGAAGAAAATAGGAAGCTTGCACAACAAGCTAATATATGATTACAAAATTTATTATTTCACCCACCAACACACCAAACTGATGGAGGAGGCCATGTAAACATTAAATAAAAGGTCATAGAGGTGGTTGGGTAGTAATGAATGCGACAGTTGGCCTATGCATAGAAAGAATGACCAATTGAATGGATAATGAGAATGTACCACAAACTATCCCTTCAGATTGAAAAAGGGAAGACTACATGTTACATCTGTAGGACACTACAGAGATATTGAGGGAATGAAGAGGAAGACCAAAGAAGAAAAAATAGAACGTGTACATTATAAGAGCATATGGAAAAACTTAGATGCATAGAGAAGAATGGTATGGGAGAGAGACCCTGGAAAATAAATACAACACCCATGGAAAAAAGAAGGAAATATAATATTGATAAGACAAAAAAGGCTCAAAGACGAGAAAGAGGGCATAGAAGCACAGGTGAGTCGATTAAGAATGAAGAGAATAACTTCCTAGAAGAAAATATGAAGCTTGTTCGAGTTGTTGATGATCACCCTAAACAAAGATGACCTAGATTATTGAACTAGAGCATTAGTGGGATACAACTTGGTGCTTACTGGAAATAAATCGACACTAGTAAGGGGAGTTCACCAAGAGACTATTAATAAGAGAAGGGACTCCCTTTTGCAGAGGAAATCCAATTGAGAAATGACTTGATAAACCTTTAGAGACCCAAAGATTAGTGGGGAGCAGAAACTTCTACTATGTCAATAGAAGAAGGAGAGTAACCTTCTAGGATAATCGCAGACTTGGAACCCTGTTGAGTCTATTTCCTTGGTGGTATCATAGCTTGGAATGGGGGTGACGTTTCGTAGGAAGTGACTCTACAGCAAGGACTTAGGTTGGGAGGAAAGGTGTGCTCTTTTTGTCAATTGTATGATAATTCTTTTATCAGATAAGGGTTCATCTGTATTGAACTAACTGTGAATGATTTATGTGAATTCTCATGAATAGAACAATTGTATGTTAGTGCATGTGAATTTTTAAATCCAAGAGACTGTTTTCCTACTTAACCTATGAGTTGAATGCGGTAATATGGGCTATGTTGTGATGCATACTAATGCTTGGTTAGGTCATAGAAATGAAATAATACAAACTACTATTTGATCAAATACCCTATATATGTTCCTTATGTGGAGATAATGTAACTCATGCGAGGCCTTAGCCTTAAATTTAGCCATTTCTAAAGGATTTTGAATCATCTTGAGCCCTTGAAAGTCAAAAAATGAAGTCTTGTAGGACCCAGAAAATGGTTAAGTCCTTAGAGAGGGAAATTATGACTTTGCAAACCCTATGTTGGTCACCGAAGAACCAAAACCATTGATAGGAAGAGATCGTGACCATTTTTCGGTGGTAAGTCAAATTTTCTATGTCGGCGAGATCCCTTGGCTGTTAGGGAAAGGAATCCAAAAAAAACCTATCAGAGTGAGACCTTCGGAAAGAAATCTCATGTACCGTAAGAATAACTTTGAAGAAAATACCCTAAAGTCAGGACAGTGTGAATCGTAGATCTAGAAGCGAGAGGGATGAATTCTTAGTTATTGATCATTATGGGTCTCACTAGTAGGTCGAAAGGGTGATATTTTATGGGGATCATTGGTGCAAATACATGCATCAGTAGTTGATTAGGTGGATAGATTGAGTGTGAGTCAAGTTGTCTGTTTTCAGAGTATGAATTCGACGGATTAAGAGTAATACTCCAATGGATTAGTAGTGCGATTTCGATAAAGGGAATATATCGACCATAGGTCGATGAATGAAGATATTGCATGATTTCCATCGAGCTACCATGAGTCATGTCTAAGTCACTAGAACATAGTTATAATGTCATGGCTAATGTGGGATGCCAGAGGGGCAGCTGGAGTGAGTTTAGAGTGACAAGTGTTACTTACCCATAAGTGAATGAGTCGAGTTGGGTCAATTAGGTGGGATAACCTTAGGCCCCAAATCAATCTTAACCGTCTATCAAGAGATTGCAACTTACACTTACGATTGTGCATGAAGGTGAGGGGTATATTCCTCAATACCTTGATTCCAGAGTAAGGAAACTGCTCAATCTATTGTAGCTCTGATCAGATGGAATCAAAAGGAAATATCCTTCGATACCATATCCATCCTAGGTGAGTGATGAGAGTACCAAAAAAGATTCTGAACGATAGCACTAATGGTCCTATGTGCAGTAAAGCCTCCTCGTGGAAGAACTTACAGGCACCACATATGTTCAGTGTAGTCTTCATTGAATATGGAGAGTGTGTCGAGGTGTCACGTGGACACCACGTGTCAGTGGTATATAGGCCGAATACCAATGAACCTTGGAAAGGCCATAACTTTCGATCTATAGCTCAATTTTGAGTGAAATTTCCACCATTGGAAAGCTATCGACGAGAAGAAGAGGATGAGGAAAGAAGAGAGGGGATTGGGATATTTGAGAAAAATGAAAATTCTAATACCCCATCCCTTAAAAGGATACTTAGGGTTTGGGTGTGTTACACTTTTATAATTTACTCTATCGATATTTGTATTAAACATTTAAATTCCAACAACATATTTTTGTGCACCTCACTCAATTATTATTGTAAATATTCTAGGGTTCCTTACTATCTACTGAGTCATGCACTCCATGATCCCTTCGTGACCATTCTAGGATCCATACCATAATATTTAAGGATCTATGCCATGGGCTCTAACTTTCCATGTAAGAAATTTTAACGTTATTAAAAATCTCAAAACTCATATCTTGTCAAGTTAGAAGTATTTTTCCAATTTGTTTCAATATCTTAGCATGTAAATTTGACTCTGATTTCATGTTTGAAATTTCATACTATTGTCAAATATTCAAATGATTTTCAACTTAAGTTCACTTAAAAATTCTCTCTATCTCCTCTATTAGTTTTTTCCCTCTTCAAAAAAAAGAAAATATATCAATCACATAGTGTTACACATCAAAATGTCACACTTAAGTGTCAGAAGTGTCGCAAAGTGACATATGCACCTTGTTAAGTGTAGCATGCATTGTATCAAGTATCGTATGCACCTTAATAAGTGTCACATTCATTTTTATAGTTGTCGCAACTAGTTGACACCATGAAACACATTTTTCACAATCCCTAAGTCAGTTTGGAAGAGAAAACCCATCATTTGAGGTCTAGAACCACACCTTTTACTTGGGATTTTTGACCATTTCTAGTCATTTATGAAGGGTGGCGCTCCCCTACTCATTATTAGGGAGCGCCAATGCTCCCCCTTCCTTTCTTAGGGGGAACCATTGGTGCTCTATCTCTAAATCAAATGGAGCACCAATGTGGTTAGATAAAAATATGGCGCATCTCGAATTTTCTTAAGGAAAAAACTCTTAAGGTAGGAGGTTATTTTGAGTCGAATCCTATCCTATGGAACTATCTTAGATCAAATCCCAAGTCATGGAGCTATATCCTCAACCATTTCCCTTATTATGTCATGGTGGTTGAGCCTCCCAATTCTCTAAATTGAAGGCATTTCCATGGTGAAGGAGGGACGAAATTATTGAAGTAACATCACTCTAATCGTAAGATATTTGTGCAAGGGGCTGGACGAGGAGAGATTGAATAATTTACTGCATCATCAAACATGATTTGTAAATACTTTCCATTGGATTTCCAATTAATATAAACTCGTCTTATTCACTTCAAGTTCATGTGTTATACATTTTCTTATCTATTGTTGTTTCAATCTCTTGCAAGATTTGTGAGGAAGATCACTACAAAAAAGACTAGCCTCATCATGAGGAAGTCGCTAAATTTATGAAGGGTACCTCCTAATATGCAATATTAACTAAACCTCTCTGGGTTCAACAACAAAATATGGTTTCAAAAAAAATTTCCCCTCCATAAGGGGGTAATGCATGTCATTCCCACCATGTGGATGCTTCTTTAGGTGCCTTTGAGGTCTATATGTTTAAGATGATTAATTTAATGACTTGAGAAAAGACTTATGCCACAATTACAGGTGATCATGCCAATGGTAGGGTTATCGATGAACCCTCCACGTCAACGCCTCCTCCATATTCAACCCCTATTCAGATTGAGAAGCCAATTTCTAACATAGTGTTGCGCCCACCAAAGGGCACAATTTAGAAAGAGACATTTAATCCAAGTGTCAATGCAGCCCAAAATTACAATATTGTTGAATATTTGGCACAAGCTCCTTTTCCTATGTCAACCCTTGAAGTTATACAGAACTGTCCAAGTCAATGTAGAACCCTATTTTCAACCATTGGGGCTATGGATCCATAGGAATCAAATATGATTACGTTTAATCTGGAATATTTTAAGGAGAGGCTCTCACACCACCTAGCATTCCAAATTCAAATTTTGGTTGGTGGAAAGAACATCCATCGCATTGTTTTGGATGAAGAGTTCTCCACTTGTGTCATTTTGTTTCCTTGCTAGAGAGCCATTGGTTGTCCTAAACTTAACTATTCTACTACCACCCTCAAACCGTTTGATGGACGTGGTTTCCAACCTCACAGACTCTTATAGTCTTTTTCTATGACATTGAATGGTAAAACCTCTTCAGTCAACATGAACGTTGTTGATGCTCCCCTAGATTACAATTTGTTACTTCGTCATAGTTGGTTCTATTTGATGACTACCGTCGCATCTTCAATGTTTCATATTTTACAATTTCCCCATCAAGGAAAAAATGTCATTGTTGACCATCTTGACTATTACACTCCAGATCTCCATAATCTTGCAACGAATAATTTCCATTTTCTAGGATTATCTAGTCTTGAGTATGAGAGTGTAGAAGTAGGTCTCCTTAAGGATTCCTCACCCATGGGGGTTTTTCCTTTTCCTTCTCATGACACCCCACAGGTTTCCATGTTAAATATGATTTGAATCAGGTGCAACAATCCCTAGAATCACTTGGTTCTTTGGTAGTACCTGGTCATTACAATCATATTTCATTTTCTCTGTCGAGATCATTAAAAAATGAAACAGACCCCGCTCCATTCGAATTGAATCTCACTCTGGATTGAATACTTGAACCTTCTTTTCCTCCGCCTAGTGAAAATATTCCTATTAGTAACCAAGCGCCTAAACGAGGAAAGAAGAAGAGTTGATGGAGAAAATGATGCTTGGGGGGTAGGTCTCTGACCTCTGGACATCATGGTGGAGTGAAGCCACCAACATCTACCACATAAGATGGGGCAAAAATACCTTTAGAGAGACACACTACTAGGAGTGATCCTTGCTTAGGAGTCATTCCCATCATAATGTAGTAGTATTTTATAGAACAAACTCAGTCATTTTTATTTCTCATGCTCATTAATACTCGAAAATAGGTTACCAAGTATCCTTTTATCTCCTTTCTGGAATTGTAAAATATATATAAAAGGGAACTCTTTGGAGTTTACTTTAATTTCTTTACAGAGTCCCTAAACATGAAAATATTGTTGAGTGATATGTTTTCCTTTCACACTCGTTAAAATGTTTGAAAGGGTGTCTTTTGAGTAATAGTTGATCTATTTTTTGGCCTCGCAAGACTAATTATGAAAAAGGAATACTCTAGTCAAGCATGACTAGAATATTTATCCCTTGAATTGTATTACACTTTTTGTTGGGCTTGGGAGACAAAATCTATGAAATATTCACCCATGGAGTTGTCATTAGGTTATTTTCAGACTCTATAAACATGAAAAACTATTGAGTTTACCTTCTTTGGTCTCTTAAAATTATGTATTGAAGGACCTATGTGAGTCCAATATCTAGGACCTATATGGGACTGAAACCCTCCTTCTTCTAGTTCATTAAACATATGTTGAGGGACTGATCAAAGATGAGCTATATCGAGCATCTGTTACCCTCCTCAAGATTGTTAAAAAACAAAGAGGTACTCACCAATCATGGTGGGAGGAAAATTGAAAGAAGTGGGTAAAGTTTTTTGGAATCCATTATGGAAACTATTGTTTTCTTCCTTGAACATAGAACCTATTTGCGTCTCATCTTATAGTTGGGTAATCTTCTTGTCTCTAAGTCATACAATTCCATGTGTCATTATAGTTTTTCGTTCCAGTTGAAGAGTGTTCTTATTGTCATCACATTATTTTCTTGGTACTCGTTGAGTCAATGCTTCCAAGTCAGTTGTCGTGCCTCACAATGTTCAAGGGAAGTTTCATTCTAAACCAACGATATGCAGTATTACTGGTTTCTATTCCTCTATAAGGACATACTCATTTAATACACCATCTCACATCACTTTCCTATTTTTGTTTCATGCCGATGATGAGGGATACATCACAGACCTCGTTTGACGAGTCTATTCTTGTCGAATTTAACACATTATCTATGAATACGACTTAAAAACAAGTTAGTACCTTGGGACGTGCATGCCTCAATGGAAGACCTCATCACTTTTGATAGTAGGTTTACACCATTGACCTATGATCGAATGATTCCACAAGTGTTCGACCTCATCTCATTTATTCACATTCACTGGAATGTACTAAAGGTACCTTGTGAATCATTATCATTATTGGTTATTTCCCTCGCACTTGTTAATGGTATACTTGAATGACTGATAATCAAGTGGTTTCTAGCATGTTAGACATCAATTCATCTATTCACATGACTATATTCATATCATTTCAGGATCTAGATGAAGACCTTGGGTTAGGCACTCACTTTGTTATGTTTTTTTTCGAGGCTGCGATGGAGATAATTTGAGAATATAAAATATTCTAGTACAATCACCAGTTGGCAATCTTAATGATATATATAATTTCACATAGATCCACATTGTATTGATCTGTGGCTATGTTTTCTCTTCTTTTAGCTCAACTATGTATATTGTTTGGATGCGGTCAGTTCATGTTATGGAGTTATGGATCCACATCGTATCTATGGTGTCCATATTCTTAGTCAGTATTCTCATGGATCCACAATGAATTGGTCAATGCCCATGCTTTGAGTCAACTCGTATTATGAGCATAGGTATTTCTGCCTCAGGAATGAAACATGTATTTATATTGATTGATGATTGTTTGCATCTTTTGTCAAGTTCTCCTACTCCAACACCCATGCATTGAATAATTTGTAAAGTGTTTCAACCATCAGTTTCTCTTCTGACCTCACACTTTATGGGGCATCTGTTACCCATCAAAATGCGACACTTAAGTGTCGCAAGTATCACAAAGAGATGTATGCACTTTGTTAAGTGTCACATGCAATATCTCAAGTGTCATATGCACCTTACTAAGCATCATGTTCACTTTTTTATGTGTCAAAACCCGTTGACACCATGAAACACAATTGTCACAATCCCTAAGTCAATTTGGAAGAGAAAACCCACCATTTGAGGTCCAAAACCAAACCTTTTACTTTGAAAATTTGACCATTCTTGGGAATTTATGAAGGGTGGCACTCCCTTACTCATGCTTAGGGAGCACCAACTCTCCCCCTACCTTTCTTAGGGGGTGTGAGTGGCGCTTTTTCCCTAACTCGAAGGGAGCGCCAATGTGGTTAGAGAAAAATATGGCACATCCCGACTTTTCTTAAGGGACAACTCTTAAGGGAGCAGGTTGTTTTGGGTCGAATCCTATCCTATAGAAATATCTTAGGATCAAATCCCAACTCATATCCTCAACCATTTCTCTTATTATCTCATGGTGGTTGAGCCTCCAAATCCTATAAATTGAGGGCATTTCCATGGTGAAGGGGAAAGGAAATTATTGAAGTATCATCACTTTGATGGTAAACTATTCATGCAAGGGGATAGATGAGGAGAGCTTGGAGAAGTTACTACATTGTAAAACATGATTTGTAAGTACTTTCCATTGTATTTCCAATTAATATGATGTTTCTGACATTATCAACAATTTTGTTTAGAAATGATTATCACCCATATTGACAAGAAGATATATGCAACCTTGTTAACATGAGGTATAAGGAGAATCATTCTAGGAAAATAATACACATCATATTGAATTCTATCAAAACAATCTAGTAACAAAGTAGTAATACTATCTAGTAAGAAAGTAGCAATAGGGAATGTTTCGAAGTTCAAGACACTTAGTGAGACAATATGTTTCTACCAACTCATTGCATACATACAATTATGGACCAATGAATAACATGTGAATTGTTCATGGTTAATTGTTTTTACATTAAATGATATTTATTCTAGAGTGAATTTTATTTAATATGTGAATTGTTCATGGTTAAAATTTTGTTACATTAAATGATGTTTATTCCAGAGTGGCATTTGTTTAATATTTGTGACTTTTTTATGTTTACACAATTTAAGTCTCTTATTAAAATGATTATGGGATGGATGGTTGGAAAAAGAAAGGCTTCCTAAATACTTAGTATAATGGACTAGCTGATGCGAACATTATTTGAGGATGCAATCATCATGTTATAKCTTGATTGTTTGGGTAAAATCCCCTAGTCATGGAGAAGTTATTAATTCATAATTAAGATAATATAAGACAATTTTATTAATGTTCAAAGGTGACTAGAAGTATAGTCAATGGGACTAGAAAATACAACAAATAACAAACAAAAATAAAGTGTAGGTGCCAAGGCTACAGTTCAAAATCATAATGATTACATCAAGGTTTTCTTGGGAATTGATATTTTTCACATTGGTTTCTTGTCAAGATATTACTCTAGATGAACTGGCCTCAATACATCCTATAAGGATAGGAATTGAAACCAAATTTTCTATATTCTACTATGTGTAGAAGGAATGTTCCCTTGCTAAATAGGGGATATTTTGATTGATGGTTTCCTTTACTTATCTCATCCCCAAATCATGTTTTTTTTATATCTATTGATAGCATAGACTAGTTGAAATCTGTTTGATGCCTCCTTTGTAGTATCATGATATAATTATGGTTGAAGGAAACAATTATTCATGCAAAACATAAAACATCATATGGTCGAGGGAAAACTCTCCTATATTAATAGTATGCACTAATAACAACAAATAATTTTGTTGACAGTAAAATCCTCTTCATGATAGCTAGCACTCACTTGGAATTTTTGATAGGAAAAACAAAATCTCACACCCCATTGTATGTGTTCTACCAACATGTGCACATTTTCTTTTTATAGTAGTAAAATTGAACTACACTAAACTAACTAAACATGACTTTAGAAATAGAATGTTCAAAGTGTGCACTTCTTTGATGCTAAAAATAATAATCACCTCCTTACCAATTGAAAGATATGTCCATTCCTTGCTAAACTCTACATATTCTACAAATATACCTCATGTATTGATATGTAAACTATCATGCATATTCTAGAAGAACAGTTCATCACAACAAATATTTTAATATTTTAAAATCTGAGACTATGCCATCTAATTTTCCTTAGATCCAAAATTAATTAATTACTATATTTGCTTGAATTTATGAAATAACTAGAATATGAAAATGGAATAAATGAGCAAAAGAACACACCATCCATAGAAAAATGAACAAAATATATATCTTTGAAACCAAATGTAGAAGAAAACCTAGAGAAAAGGCAAGGCCTATTCTTTTCTCCCTTTTCTTCATTTATGGAAATGTAAATTCAAAGAAAGAGGCAATAAATTTAGAGTTGAATTTAACATTGTGGGATATATGGCAACTACATAATATTATTTTCATCTATTACACTCTCAAAATATCACTTCTAGATGCTCTATTCAACTATGGAACAAATACGATGCTAAATGATATAACCCTTTCTCCTCCTAACATCTCGGTATTTAACATACCCCAATAATAGTCTAGGGTTAGGGTTTTTTCATCCTCAATTAGTAATAATTATTGTACCTTACAAAACATTCTTGAATGTCCACACATGTATAAGAACATATGTATGAGTAATATGGGTTGATGTGGTATCCACTTATTCCATGGTGGTCAAGTTAGGTCAACTTGTGAGAGGCATAAATTTTTCATATGAGCTATGATTAAGATGATTTTTATACAATTGCAAAGGGGTTGGTTTGTAGATCAACATGTAGGTTTTGCATGAAATTTATATATGTTGTGACCCCCCAAAATATTTTTTGATTCCTCGAAATGGATTTGGAAGTTTCTACACCCCAATTTTCCAAATCAAGACTTTCCACTTGATTCCTCCAATGTTTTTGACCTAAAGAGTACTAATATAGATGAAAAATTATATGATGATAAATTGTAGATCATACCTCCCCATTTATGGAGGATTTTTGTTCCCAAAAT
>JZKD02S2286978.1:15646-31034 GCA_000966675.3 Picea glauca | reverse complement strand
TCAAAGAGACAAAAATCCAACAAACTGCTAATTTTCAGGAATTTGTTGGAAGTCATTAACAAAATGTCTCCACCTCATTGCATGAGGCCTTTGATGGAGATAAATATTAGGTGAAAGTGTCCCTTGACATCTAACTGATCCTTTATAATCCATTTGAATCCTCCTTGACAGGTGGCAATCACCCAACAAGGCGAATATCAAATCGTGACCGCTACAGGAAATTAGGTAGCGCCGTTGTAAAACAGTTGGTAGCGCCACTTCTATGTATAATATCTCTCAAACCATAACACATTTTGAAAAACTGATAGAGGTTTTTGTTATTTGGAATGTTATGAACAAAAACCTCTTGCAGTTTTCAAAAATACCTTCTCAATTGTTCATAATCCAAGTTTCAATTTAGTGACTCAAAAATGGTAAAATAACTCTCCACAATTCGTTTTCTGCCAGAATTTAGGTAGCACCCACCTGTGTGTCTACGTGAAATTCGGTAGCATAAATCTGTGGGTTCTTTTGATGCTTGGAACCTTATGAGATTTTTTTCAATGCTTGTTCTTGACACTTGGCACCTTAACCAATCTTGTGCTAACATAGGCTCCATGGGGGATAGAGTCCTCCCTGTGAGGCTCTAATAACTCTTGTAGTTTCAGTGCCTTATCCTTTGGGCTTGTGGAGTCATGATCTGATGCATCGTTCTAAAGAAAAAATATTGACAACTTATATTACTCTACTATCAAACAGAAATCAAACACACATGCTCTTGATGGAGCTTATTTATGTACAAAACCTAAGATAACTGACTTTTATAATGGGTTAGGTGAAAGAAAATTTCCACCAAAGACATTCAAGCAAATTGTTGACATGTGTCTTTATAATTCCAATGATTGACAGTAGACAAGAGGAATATGACGATGGTTTGAAAACATTTCCTATATCTCCTTTGACTACTGCTGACACAATAAAGTTTACAGTTTCCAAAACATTTGAGAAATACAACTCCATATACACCCCTACAGGGTCATGAAAATGGTGACAAAAGACATGGGACTGATGGCATATTTATTTTTCCACTTCAAGTTGCTTACTATAAACTGTGGGTACAAGTGTAAGAAGGATTGACATAAGTAGCTTTTGATCCACTGATGATTGTTGATTTACTTATGGCTGTGTATAAATGATCTCTTCATGTGCCTCAACTAAGGGATGCTCCTGGTTAAATCTTTGGGTTATGTCTTATGTGACAAGGCCAACCTCTACATCATACTCACTGTCTTCATAGTGATCAAATATAGGATAATCTTGCTGCTCATCATCACTAGAATATTCATAAAAAATGGGTTGCCCTTCATACCTGTGATTAACCTCTAAAACAATAATTTCATCAAGAATATAATTGTTAAAAATAACCATTTCAGGAACAACATTAATTGTTGCTTCTAGTTTTTCATACACATGATTTTCATCTGAAACAAAGTTATGAATGTTGTCCTCTCCGAATACAGGAGTATTATTTATACTTTCATTTGGACAATGAACAAAATTGTTTTCATCTTTATATTCAACAAAGCAATCTAACAAATCTTGAGCACATTCTACATATCCCTCACAACAGTTATGACAAATACTTTTAGAGCGATAAAATATTTTGTAGTGTTCATTGAATACTCTGTGGAAATCCTTCAAGGATGAAATGATGGAAGGGGGTAACGAGAAATACCATTTACGTGCATCCCCATCCAATGAATACATGAACATTTTCAACAATATATCTTCATGATGGATGTCAAGTTGTTGCATCAAAGCATGAAATTCGTGAACATGCTCAACAGGGTTGTCATCCTCACTTTCATAAAATCTAGGCAGCAGATCTTTTCATTCATCAATAAGAGGCATAGAATATGGATAATAATCTATGGCTGAGAAATTGAGTGGGGAAAACCTTCTGGCCATGATAGCCTTCATAGCCATTTAATTGGTCTCATTCCAGTGGAGTCACGAACAGATTCTGAACAATGGAGTCGCCATGGTGAATGTGCAGTCTTGAAGGTGTCCAACTTCAGTCACCATATAAAGATGGAGTTGTGCATTGTCATTCTTCCCAGGGAGATTTTCAATCTGCTCAAATCCGTCCCTGGCAACGACGCCAAAAATGTTAGTGCTAGAAGTTGCTCTTGGACTGCTCAAGTGCAAGCCTAGCACATCATGAATAAAAATGTTTGATTGGATAACTTGGGTTTTAGGAAATTATGAGAGTGGTTAAATTAATAAAGAAAACAATGAAACCATTGGGCATGGATTCCATGAAAAGAAACTGTAATCCCGAATCAACATTCTATGTGCAACAAATCAGGTCAACAAAGTTGGGATCAGTTATAATGCTTATAAAAAGATGGAATGAAGAAATAAGAAAAACAAAACTGAAAATCATCAAAGAGCATCCTGATCTTCAATACATATGACAACAAGAGGAAAAAACTTAGTTTTCAGAAAACCTTTCTAAAGATGAATTAAAACTCAGATAAGCCTATGGCAAGGGCTAGAGCATATCCTATACAATAACCCTCTCAGCACAGAAATTGCAGACATATAACTTGTAGCAGCAACACATATCCAAGAAGATGAAAGATTGGAGAATGGTTTACGCAGAAAAGAGAAAAAAAATTGATACATAACTTCATTGTCAGCTGAGTTCTTTTACATAAAAAAGTAGCACAGGTCTACAACTTAAAATCAAAGAATTTTCATGCCTTTCTAGCTCCCTCGTGGATCTTGAAATTTTACCCAAACCTCTTAGGTCTCTCCTCCCTCCTTTTCCAAGAGATATCTCCTTATTTAAATATAAAATAGAATCCAAATGAACTAAGGAGGTCGAATCCCATCTCCTCCATTGGATTCCAATCCTTGAAGATAGGTGACAACAATAAAAGAGACAAAAATCCAACAAACTGCTAATTTTCAGGAATTTGTTGGAAGTCATTAATAAAATCTCTCCACCTCATTGCATGAGGCCTTTTCTAGAGATAAATATTAGGTGCAGGTGTCCCTTGACATCTAACATATCCTTGAGAATCCATTCTAATCTTCCTTGACAAGTGGCAACCTCCGAACAAGGCAAATATCAAAACCATGACCGCTACAGGAAATTAGGTAGCGTCGTTGTAAAACATTTGGTAGTGCCATTTCTATGTCTAATATCTCTCAAGAGATAACACATTTTGAAAAAATAAGAGAGGTTTTTGTTATTTGTAATGTTGTGAACAAAAACCTCCTCCAGTTTTCAAAAATACCTTCTCAATTGTTCATAATCCAAGTTTCAAGTTAGTGACTCAAAACTAGTAAAATAAGTCTGCACAGTTCGTTTTCTGCCAGAATTTAGGTAGCGCCCACCTGTGTGTCTGCGTGCAATTTGGTAGCGTAAATATATGGGTGATTTCGATGCTTGGAACCTTGTGAGAGTTTTTCCAATGCTTTTTCTTGACACTTGGCACCTTAACCAATCTTGTTCTAACAGAGACCTCGCCACCCATTCTGTTACATTGAGAGTTTGATCACCGACCTGAGATACCTAATATTGAGAGTCCATGTTAGGTGACTTCAGCACAGTAGAGAAATCCATCGAAGAGATCCTCATAGACCTCATGGCTGAGAAGGTCATGTCCATAGGAGTTCAAGCCTCGCTGGCGAGAGGAGTGCAAGAATCCCTATCGTCTTCTCATGGATCTGGACTGTCCCGAGCTGTGACAGAGAAACGAACCAAGCATCGTGATGACTTGGAGAATGCAAAGCTCATTCTATCAATCCTGCCCAACTACATCCTACCTCTGACTGGCACACTGATTCATGAAAGTCTTCCAAGGGATTTCGACTACACCTTGATTACTGCATACCTCTCGAAGGGGATACGCGCAGTCAAACCACGGTTGGAGAGGATTCTAACATTGAAGATCAACGACTATAAATTGGGAGACTGCAAGAACTATGGCATGCTCACGCCTCACAAGTACTTGACCAAGAAAAAGGGGAAGAATTCGAAGATAATTCCCCATCCATGGACCATGGACATCGCGAGGTCCACCATCCTGAATGTGATGAAGTTACCACACTTTGGAAGGCATCAGGAGGTTAACACATGCGTTAAGATCCTGTTGTCATGCTTCCATGGAGGTTATCTGTGGTTGGATAGACGCATCACCGTATATCTGGCGTCGATCCATACGATCACCATATTGAGCATGCAAGGATCGGACCCACAAGATTTTTACCCAGGGAAGGCTGCAAATCGCACCCTGGTGCAGTGGATCAAAGACACCTACGATGATGTGGAAAAGGGGAAGCGGGGCTACAAGGTAGCCTCCATCCAGAATGGTGTAGTGTACCTAGATTTCTAATTGATTGTTGGTAATTTGTTCAGGAAAAATAGACCCACACAGGTCATGGGGCTTATCGTCGACCTCGTAGGAAAATGCATGGAAGGACTACAAATGAACTGTGCGAGCTACCTCGTCAACCAGTTAGAGAAAGACTACCGCAAAGATCAAGATCAAGGCTACAAGTTCCATTTCAGTTGGCTATTGATTCTCATCATCTTCATTGCTTGGGAGATGCTGGAAGGAGCGACCTTCCCTGAAATTGAGCCATATGAACCACTAGCTACGAAGTTCACCACGCTCTAGTATTCGAGCAACATGGTGAAACAATGGCAGTCAAAAATAGTGTTCCACACCTTCTACCTATAGCTAAAGAGGGCTATTGAGTATTTCCCTCGCATGACGCCAAACACCCTGCACAGGTTTAGGACAATTGCAATGTTCCGCGCAGACAAACATTTTATTTATATCACTACGCATGGAGACGAACATAAAGAAGAACTCCAATCCTACTATAAGCTCATAGAGGAGGACATGGAAGAAATAACTAAGGAATGGCATGCAGAGTTCCTTATACCATTCGACCAGGAAGAAGTGTCTAACCCCGACCTAATTGGAAGTCTTGTGGTCACTCGCAAAGAATACAATGCACCCAGAAGAAACAGAAGGAATAAGAAGGAAGAGGTACATGAGTTCAACAGTGCATCAGAAGAAACTACTTCAGATTCACCTGGAGAAGGAGGGGGTGACAAAGTAGACAAAGAAGAGGAAAAAGGGGAAGAAGACAAGCAGAAGCAAGGCAAAGTAACACCACCTAAGGATCCCATTGATGAGGCTGAAGCATCCAAGAAAAGAAACGGATCCCCCATGAAACCTTCATTGTGAAAGAAGTCAAAATCCTGTAAGCCCAAGTTAGAGACTATGCTCATGGTGGATGAAATCGATCTAATCATCGTTTTTGTATCAGATACCTCAGATGATATTCTACAGCGCAATGAAGAAAAATAGGAGACCATGTATGAAAGGATTGAAGCAGAGTTGAGAGGGGTACAATAGGCCCTCCACTCCAACCGCACAGTGTCTATTGCACCACCGTCATCTGAAGGAATTGAGTTGGGAGATGAACATGTTGAGCTCTGTAGAATAGCAAATGCAACTGAAGCTCGCCTTCATCGCATCCAGGAAGAAAAAAAATAGACCACAAGGGCCCTGAAGCAAGAAAAAGAGGAAGCCATAGAGCAATGACGGGTTGCGCAGTAGGAAAAATATGACCTCCAAGCAAAGTTTGCAGAGGATAGATCACAAATTCAGAAGGAGAAAGAATAACCGCTCGCTGAGAAGGTGGAAGTCAAGGAAGCAATCACCATAGCACTTCTCTCTGTGACAGGCTTAGAATAGATGGAAGAAGACCCAGTCGAGAGTCAAGTGGAGAAGCTTGCCGAATCCATTCATTAGCTTCAACAGAGGATATCAGAACTAGAGTTACAAGCAATGCCAAGAACTCCGCAAGAAGTGCGAAACTAGAGAGAGGAAACCGCCCCAAGCGTAGTTGGGAGAATCCAGGCATTGGATTTAGAATGTAAACAACTTAGTAGTCGAAGTGCGCAAACTTATGAGCGCCTCGTAGAAGACCTTGAACTAAGGACATTGGAGTCACAACTTCAGGAGGAAAAGCAGCAAGATGCAATAGTACAAACACAGTTGAAGCCACTGTTAGCAGTTGAAAGGATGAAAAGGTCCCAAGAACAACACATGGTTCAACAACAGGTTCATGCAATACAAAGTAAAGTAAAGTCATGGAAGTGACCCGAAGGCTCCAAGTAGTGAAGGATGAATCTTACACACTCTTTGAGGAGATTGAAAGATGAGGTGCAGAACTAGAACAAATGGTCACCAAAGTGGAATAACACTTGGAAGGACCTGTGAATGAAAAATTTATTCAGGAGTTCGCTGAGGAGGAGGCTCTGGCAAAGAAGCAAGTCGAAGCGGCTCGAGCTAAGCTCGAGGCCTTTGAGGCAGAGTTACCCAGATCAGAGTTACTCGGTATGATTCATAGGTGAGTGTTGGGGGCCTGTTGGCCCTTGACCAAGATTTGGAGAACCTTGGTCATGTTTGACCAATTTTGGGACTTTGACAGGATGGTTGAAGACAGAGCGCAGGGCGAAGTGGAGATCGTGGGATATCACCACCTTTTTGTAGGGATTTTTGGGCTAGGGTCTATGTAACAGGTATGGGATGTCAACCCATGGGTTTTACCCATGTTTAGGCCTTTTGTAATGTATAAATAGAAAGATAGGCGATGTAAGAAAGAGTCATTTGTAAGCCGATGAGGTAAGTGCAAATAGTTGTGAATGCTTTGTGCATGTTGTGTTGAACACTTGCAGAGATAAGTGAAAGTGATTGTAAGAATTCTTTGTGTAGATTGTAAGGAGGATCTATGCTGTATCAAGCTCAGGGAAGGAGGATCTGGTGAGGTGCATGCAGATCTCATGTCCTATGCGAAGCTGGTATTGACGCTTTGTGCTTGTAAGAAGATTGAAAGAAGACAATAAATAAGAAGAAGAGTTGGTGGACATAGTGCCACACTGGGGTGAACCACGTACATCTTATGTTGTGTTTTCTTTATTGATGCAGGAGCATCACCCACGACAAGCAAGCCAGCATGGAAGACAATGAACAGTTGGACAAGTCTAGTGAAACTTTTTTGAATTTTCATCAAAGATGATGCGCCAATGTATAAATAATGCATTTATGAAGGAGCGCCTTTTTGTATATTGTATTAGACCTTGAGCGACACGCTCTCATCCTTAGTAGATAGGAGGCATTTAATCTAGTTAATGCTGGTAGATAGGAATTTAATTCTAGATTTGATAGCTTAGAGTTCAAGAGGGAAAACAGATATAGACACCCTCCTTTGTACATTGTAACATTAAGAAGCATTGTTCAAGAAGAGAAGAGCAAGCAAAGAGTTGTATGAAGAACACCCATGTACAGGCATTTGGATTAATAGAAGAAAACCTTGATTCAAATCCATGGTTTGTGTTATTTCTCTGTGTATTGAAAGCATGCTCATGAATGTTTGCTTTCCTGTTATGCATTTTCTTTGATATGCTGTGCATAGGATTTCATGATTGAATGTGAAGTCTGAGAGGATGAGGGTATGAGTTTCAATTGTTTTTCTGTCTAAGTGAGAGATTTCTTGCAAGGAGTGCATTCGAAGTTGTCCGCAAGGAGTGCGTTGACAGAAGACTCGGATATTCTAATTGTTGTTCTCATTTGCTCAACGAGTGTATTTGGGCATAAGATCCATGCAAGGAGTGCACACGCTGAAGAGGAAGTCTCAGTCATGAATCTGAGAAGGAAGATTTGGAAGACTGCTGCTGCAGTTGTGCGCAGAGTCAAAGGAAACTCAAACAATTGAAGTGTTCGTAGGTTTTTGCAAGGAAGTGCGTGCAAGAGATCTCTTTTTACTAAGAGATTGTGGAAGCTGGAGAAAGATCAGGAGGAGAAAGGCCTTCGAAACTATTGAAAGGCTACACAAAATATTTCTGTGCTAAGAATCCCTCAAGAGGGAGGAAAGGAATCGATGGTCAGGATTCGAAGAGGAAATTCGCGAAAGACCGGCAGTCGTCAGATCTAGCGGAAGTTGCCCCAGAGTTAAATCCGAGTGCGTAGGGGTTGAAGTCCCGCGAGGTCATCGGGATATCGAAGGCATCGAGGATTTAGAAGTGAAAAGGTTCGAGACCTCTCGAGTCTCGAAACACCGACGGAATCATAGTCGTTGATCTTGGCAGGACACGCATCAGGAATCCGAGAGGAGTCGGGGTTCGGCATTTCAGGGTTCTTGAGGACATAAGAATCCCTGCATCAAGAATCATGATTTCGCAATGCCCAATAGGCGATGAGGAAGTGGTGACGTGGAGGAGTAAGCTCTCACGTGCATCGGGGATTGGTATATCGGGATTCTCGACGACGAGAAAATCATTGCAGGAGAAGTCGCGAAACTTCGAAACGCGACAGCCACACAGTCATAACGCTATAGTGGAGGACAGGTGTCATCCATATTGGGTTTCAGGACTTGGAGGGTCCTGTGAACAAGTGCGTTTGAAATCGCGATATCACGATATGCGATTTCCTGATCGCGACGGAATTGTGGGCCACAGGTGATAACGTAAAGGACAAGAGCCATCGGGGATCGGGAGTCGGGGATATGTGGGCACAAAACTTGCGACACCAAAGGTGTTGATTTCCCGATGGGGAAATTCCCGACAGAAGTAAGGAAGCATGGGTGAGTTTTATCGGGATTCGGGGATTTTTGAGACCCGAATTCGTGACCACGAGATTCGCGATAACGTGAAATATGATTTCCCAATTTGAGCAGGGAGATTGATAAGGAGAGTTCTGTGGGTATTGGAAGGTCCCGATAAGGGATTGGAAGAGATTTTTGGGTTCTTCGGGCCAAGAAAGGAGAAGGTCCTGTGTGAGTGGATGCCCCGAGGGTGCGCCTGTGTCAGAGTGGTATCAGAGCGGGATTATCTCTTTGCTTTATGTAGCAGAGAAGGAGAATTTCACCATGCCACCGAGGAGAGAAAGGCAATCACCCAATCCAGAGGATAGGGAGAACTAGAGAAGAAGAGGGAGACAAGCACAGAATCCAGAAATGGAGAGACAGATATGTGATCTCCGAGTGAGACTAGAAGATATGGAGGCAACACAGAGATGCACAGCCAGTGCTGGAGATCTAAGTGACTCCGAAGGCGAAGTTGAAGCCGAACAACAAGAAGAAGTTGTAGCCAAGGATGCAGCCAATGAGCAATTAATTAAATAGATTGCCCAAATGAGTTCGAAAACAAAGATGGACATTCCATCTTATGAAGGGAATCTGGATGCAGAAGAGCTTCTAGATTGGATTAGAGATATTGACACCTATTTCGATTACGAAGATATCGAAGAAGATAAGAAGGTCAAGCATGCTGTCACGAAATTAAAGGGACACGCATCATCATGGTGGGACGAGCGTCAAGTAGATAGTTGTTGCAAAGGCAAGCAAAAGATTAAAATATGGGATCAAATGATTGCAAATATGAAGGCAAAGTTCATCCCAAGGGATTATCAAATCACACTGTTCAGGAGAATGTAGAACCTGAGACAGAAGCTGATGACAGTGAAGGAGTATACTGAGGAATTCTACAAGCTAAATATCAGAGCAGGTCATTGGGAGAGCGATGATGAAAAAGTTGCCAGGTATATGAATGGCTTGAGATACGATATCCAAGACGAGATGAGTATGACAACCATCCGAACGATGGAGGATGCATATCAACATGCTTTGAAAGCTAAAGAGAAGATGAGTTGTAAGCCAGGACAGCGAGGCCGAGGTAGGAGCCAGCCCAAAGGTAAGTCAGTTGCCCAAGATAGGTTCCAGAAATTCAAGGATGACTGGAAGAAGCCTCAGACTAGAACAGAAAGAGGTGGAAGTTCACAGTGAGGCCAACACGCTGAACAACGAGGGCAGCATACAAAACAGGGCAGAGGATATGCTGATAATAACACATTTCCTCGTACCAGAGGTAGAGGAAGAGGCAGAGGTGGAGTCATCACATGCTTCACGTGTGGAAAGAATGGACACAAGTCATTTGACTATCCAGATAAGAAGAAGGATGGAGGAGAAGCTCACATCGCCGAAGCACATAGGCGAGATGTTGAAGAAGAAAACGCAGAAGACGGAAGGTCATTGATGATGTGTAAAGTTCTCTTAACACCCGAGAAGGAGGTGGAGGACATAGTCTAGAGAAACCGACTTTTCAGAACTGCATGCAAGACCAAAGACATGGTGTGCAAGGTTATCGTGGACAGCGGTAGCACAGATAATCTCGTTTCAACCGAGATGGTGGAGAAACTAGGACTGGAGATGATTGATCATTCGAGTCCATATAAAGTTTCATGGCTACAGAAGGGACATCAGGTAAATGTAACAAGTGTTTAGTTGAATTTAAAATTGGAGGGTACAATGATAAAATACTCTGTGATGTTATCCCTATGGATGTATGTCATTTATTGCTGGGAAAACCATGGCAATATGACAAGAACATAGTTCATGACGGAAAGATGAATACATATACTTTGGAGAAGAATGGGAAAACACATATGTTACTTCCGATTAAAGATAAAGAAGTAAAACCAGAACCGAGAAATACTGTACTTCTCATGAGTGGGAAGGAACTTCTTACGGAAGTAAAGAAGAAGGAAGATCCACAATTCTTTGTGGTCAGAAAACCCAAAATCATTTTGACCAGCACAAGAGTGGATGATTTACCAGAAGAAATTTAGGAACTACTGGAAGAGTTCGCTGACATCGTGGTAGACAAATTAACTCATTCATTGCTACCGATGAGGAGCGTAAGGCACCATATATACCTCATACCAGGAGCTAGTTTTCCGAATAAAGCCACGTACAGGTTGACGCCGCAGGAGAACGAAGAGATTAAAAGAAAGGTACAGGAACTGTTAGATAAAGGGCTCGTCAGGGAAAGTTTAAGCCCATGTGTCATTCCAACGGTACTCAGTCCAAAGAAAGATGGAGGATGGAGAATGTGCACAGATTCCAAATCCATTAACAAGATAACCATCAGGTACAGGTTTCCATTGCCACGGATGGATGACTTGATGGACTGTTTAAGTGGAGCAAAATTTTTTTCAAAGGTTGATTTGAAAAGAGGATACCATCATATTCGCATGAGGGAAGGCAATGAGTGGAAGACAACCTTCAAAACCAACTAAGGGTTGTATGAATGGCTAGTCATGCTATTTGGCTTGACGAATGCGTCGAGTACCTTCATGAGGTTAATGAATGAAGTGCTGAAGGAATTCATCGGGAAGTTTGTCATTGTTTATCTGGATGACATATTCATTTTCAGTAAAACAAAAGCAGAACATCTGAAGCATTTAGCTGCAGTAATGAATAAGCTACAGCAGGAGAAGCTATTGATCAACATGAGGAAATCTTCATTTATAAAGACAAAACTCATTTACTTGGGATTTGTCATATCGGCGAATAAATTGAAGATGGATCCAGGTAAGATGGAGGTAATTAAAAATTGGCCATCACCGAGAAATGTTTTCGAGGTGAGGATTTTTCATGGTTTGGCTAGTTTCTACCGGAAGTTCATCAGGAATTTCAGTGGGATTAGTGCAGCGATGATGGACACAGTCAGGAAAAGACATAAATATTTTCATTGGAATGAAGAGGTAGAGAAGAGTTTCAATCTGTTAAAATGGAAGATCACGGAACAACCGTTTTTGGTGTTGCCGGATTTCCAGAAAACATTTCAGGTAAAATGTGATGCGAGTGGATTTTCCATAGGAGCAGTCTTGAGTCAGGATGACATACCAATTGCATATTTTAGAGAGAAGATGAATGAGGCAAGGGAGAAATACTCCACATATGATAAAGAGTTCTATGCCATCATACAGGCATTGAAGAAATGGAGACACTATTTGATTTCGAGAGAATTCATTTTATATAGTGATAACCATGCATTGCAGTATGTAACTCAACAGGAGAAATTGAATCAGAGGCATGTTAAGTGGGTAGAATACATGCATAATTTTACATTTGTAATTAAGAATATTTCGGGTACTGCTAACAAAGTGGTTGATGCTTTGAGCAGGAAATGTTTGTTGATGCAGGAGTTCAAAGTCAAGACTTTAGGTTTTGATGATCTTAAAGATATGTATGCAGCTGATCAGAATTTCAGAGAAGCATACAGAGAAGCTGAGAATTCGGTTCTCAGAGAACGAAGCCCGTGGATAGACTACATGATCCAGGACGGGTTGTTTTTCAAAGGCAATCAACTATGCATTCCAAATTGCTCCATGAGGGAGAATTTGTTAAAAGAAAAACACAGTGGAGGCTTGGCAGGGCATTTTGGCCACGACGAGACATTTGCAAAGCTGAGCAAAGCATACTTTTGGCCAGGGATGTGGTCAGAATTCAAGAGGTTTATCGACAAATGTAGAATTTTCTAGCATTCAAAGGGCGGGAAGCAGAATACGGGATTCTATCAACCATTACCCATACTCGAGAGACCGTGGGATGAAATCAGCATGGATTTCGTATTGGGATTACCAAGGACGCAAAGAGGACATGATTCAATCTTTGTGGTGGTCGACAGGTTTTCCAAAATGGCACATTTTATCCCATGTCAAAAGACCAGTGATGCGACTCATATCGCAAATTTGTTTTTCAAGGAAATCGTTAGACTTCATGGTTTACCCAGAAGTATAGTTTCAGAAAGGGACACAAAATTCATTAGACATTTCTGGAGGACACTCTGGAAGAAGCTAGGAACTAATTTGGTGTTTAGTTTTTCCTATCATCCACAGACAGATGGGAAAACATAGGTGGTAAATAAAAGTCTGGGAAACTTGTTGAGGAGTTTCAGAGTTAAGGGATTCGGAACAGATAATGACTAAGAGCGCAAGCGCTGAAGAATTCGCAGAGGCGATGAAAGAACTTCACGGCCAGGTGAAGGAACGACTGCTGAAATCAAATCAAGAATATAAACGCAGAGCTGATTAGCAGAAGAGACAACTTCAGTTTGAAGTTGGTGATCTAGTTTTGGCACACTTGAGGAAGGAAAGGTTCCCAAGGGGAACATACAACAAGTTGAAAATGAAGAAAATTGGGCCATGTAAAGTCCTGAAGAAATTAGGAGAAAATGCTTATGGGATTGAGTTGCCGAATGGGATCAGAATATCTCTGACATTCAATGTCTCAGACTTATATCCATATAAGGTTGAGGAAGTAGGAGAAAATGATGAGCAGCCAGAGGTCCAGTGGCAGAAGCAGATGCCGATTTCAAAGAAGCCATAGATGGAGTGTATACTCGACAGGAAGGTGAGAAAAAAGACCAGGTAGAAGCAATACTTCGAGTATCTGGTCAAATGGAGGGGCCATCCAGTGGAAGATGCCAGCTGGGAGATGGAAGTGGAGATTCAGAAGCATGGATAGACTGTGCAGGAGCTCATGGACAGGAGCCCATGAAAGTTTTCAGGCGGGGGAGTATGATGCAGGAGCATCACCCACGACAAGCGAGCCAGCATGGAAAACAATGAACAGTTGGACAAGTCCAGCGAAACTTTTTTGAATTTTCATCAAAGATGATGTGCCAATGTATAAATGATGCATTTATGAAGGAGCGCCTTTTTTTATATTGTATTGGACCTTGAGCGACACGCTCTCGTCCTTATTATATAGGAGGCATTTAATCTAGTTAATGCTGGTAGATAGGAATTTAATTCTAGATTTGATAGCTTAGAGTTCAAGAGGGAAAAAGGATATAGACACCCTCCTTTGTACATTGTAACATTAAGTAGCATTGTTCAAGAAGAGAAGAGAAAGTAGAGAGTTGTATGAAGAACACCCATGTACAGGCATTTGGATTAATAGAAGAAAACCTTGATTCAAATCCATGGTTTGTGTTATTTCTCTGTGTATTGAACGCATGCTCATGAATGTTTGCTTTCCTGTTATGCATTTTCTTTGATATGTTGTGAATAGGATTTCATGATTGAATGTGAAGTCTGAGAGGATGAGGGTATGAGTTTCAATTTTTTTTATGTCTGAGTGAGAGATTTCCTTCAAGGAGTCCAGTCGAAGTTGTCCGCAAGGAGTGCGTTGACAGAAGACTCAGATAGTCTAACTATTGTTCTCATTTTCTCAACGAGTGTATTTGGGCATAGGAGCCGTGCAAGGAGTGCACAGGATGAAGAGGAAGTCTCAGTCATGAATCTGAGAAGGAAGATTTGGAAGACTGCTGCGGGAGTTGTGCACAGAGTCAAAGGAAACTCGAACAATTGAAGTGTTTGTAGGTTGTCGCAAGGAAGTGCATGCGAGAGATCTCTTTTTCCTAAGAGATTGTGGAAGCTGGAGAAAGCTCAGGAGGAGCAAGGCCTTTGAAACTATTTAAAGGCTACACAGAATATTTATGTTCTAATAAGCCCTCAAGAGGGAGGAAAGGAATCGACGGTCAGGATTTGTAGAGGAAATTCACGAAAGACCGGCAGCCGTCAGATCTACTGCGTTGTTCTGTAATTAGGGTTTCTTCCTACGAAGTGAATAAGGGTTGAATATTAACTAATGTTAACTGCTAAGTGCTTTGTTAAGTATTGTGATCACAGATTTGTGTCCCAGCTAGGTTGTAGACACTTGAGTCCTGCAACCACCCCTACCTCTACCTCGGGTGAGACTTCATCTACTTCACAGGTTTTTCCGAAAGGGCCAGTATTTAGGGTTTTGTTGGTGCATTGTTGAAGCGTTGAACCCCGGGTCTTCCTTGTGACAACACCTGTGGAAGTGAGATATGGACACAAATTGAAGTGATGGTTCATGTGTTTATAAACCATGGTCAATGACAAATGGAAATGAAGCATAGGTATAAGCACATTGAGGATGAAGTAATCGGTGAATGAATGCTTTAGCTCACTGCATTTGGAATAGGGAGGGATGCTAGTGAAGAATTTGGTAGATGCTTCTTGCATAATTTTCTCAGGAATACAGTGGATCAACGTGGAGCATAGGTAGAAGTGTATTAAGGAAGAAGTAATCGGTGAATGAGTCCTTTGGCTCATTGTATTTGGAGCTAGAAGGGATGTTGGTAAAGAAGTTGATAGATGATTCTTGCATCATGTGATCTTGCATACATAAGTAAAATAAGTACTTAGTCTATGTAATTGTATTTGGAGTAGGAGGGATGCATGCAATGAAATAGGTTGATGTTTCATAACATCATGTGCTCAAGAATAAAATTGTAATTAGTTTTATGGAGTTGGAATTTATCACATATAAAAGGGCATATGGATGCTAGATATATTTATGCATGCATACCCATGGTTTGTTGGTTCACCAGTATAAATTCTAGATGTAGACATAGGTGATAGGGGGGCATGTTGTATTCCTTATATCGGTTTTAATAAAATTTGAGGGGTGTAGGTGTTCATTCCAAGTCAAGTTTAAAGGGAGG
>JZKD02S2286978.1:0-11565 GCA_000966675.3 Picea glauca | reverse complement strand
CTATCTCTAGTACCTCCTTCTCATCCTTGGTTGTCTCCAAGTTTTTTGCATCTATTCTAGCCCTTGATTTTACTTCATTAGTGGCAGTCATCTGCAACTTATACAACACTTTCGTGGGGATATTGGCCAATGCGAAGTCCAAATGATCAATATCATTTAGTCGTTTATGTGTTGTATCCTCTTCTAACTGTAGCATATCTTGAGTGATAGGAAAAGTCTCACTCCCTAACTCTATGAGATGGATTTTTTCCTGCACTGGGACTATCTGTTCCTGAATAGTCTATTTCAGCTTCACCTTTTCTTTATGTTGTACTTAACTCAGTTGTAGTTGATCCAAAGTTTTCTTCAATTCTGACAGTTTTTGTATGATCTTCTCTCTTTGCTTCTCCATGTCATCCATTGACTCTGCTATGCGGTCTTGAAATTTGTTTTCCACCATCTCAGCATCATCTTCTGTAATGGTGAATTCTGGGACATTTTTGTGTTCCTTCATCTTTTTCCTCTATCCCCCTATCCGCAACACAATTCTCTTATGTGGTAGAGTCTCTGTCTATGTTGAAGTTGTAGGTATCTATGTATATGGGATGCTTCCTTCTCCTTGTTCCTCCTGCACAGGAACAATTGTTTCTTTTTGTGTGCTTCCATTAGTCTTATTCTTCGGTTGTTCTCCTTTGTTGGTGGCTCTAATGCGACCTTTCTCCTTTGCAGGTAGATTTGGAATGGTTTTATGTAGTCTTGGTTTCTTCATTGTCGTGCTCCATTCAAGATATTTTTCACATTCAGTAGATTTTCTAATGTTTGTTGCCGGTCTACTGGTTTTTTGCGATTAGCTAGCTTGCTCTGGATGTTTTCCTTTTTTTCCTTTATTTGATGTTGTTGGTACTCTCCACTCATATGGTCAGTATTTTGTGGCCCATTGGACTTCCTCCCCAATGACAAAGTACCTCATTTGCAACTAGTTCTTCTTTGGATCCTTTTTTTCCTAAATCCATACATTATGCCTTGATAGCTACAAATTTGTGATATACTTGTGCTCATCCACCACTTTTGGTGGGATTCTCCATGTCTCTGCTACCTTTTCATGTATCTCCTCCAAATAATTTTCAAATATGCTTGAGTTGGTGTTCCTCTCTTTTGCAGTTGAAGTGTGCCATAGTGTTGCATACTATGTTGCTCAAGACTTTCCTATTCTTTGAAAAATGTGTTGTATTTGGGGTGTCTCCATCCTACCAACTCTATAAGTATGAAAAACCATGAATAATAGAACTTTGTTACTAAGTATTGGGTGTCTTTTCAATCATCTAGAAACAAGTTCAATCGGTATGTAATCCATCTCAGTAGAGTCCCCTTTGCATACTTTGTGGCTACTACGATCACCCCTGTTGGTGCCTCTTTCTTGTGAAACTTCCTTAGAAATTTGCATGCCATCAACTTCATTTCTAACCTTGTCACAAGTTCATTGATCCTATTATTCACAATTCCCCTACTACCTCTTACTATTCCATATGTTTTCTTCATTTCCTCTGCCATGGGATTCTCCTTAGTTTTATTGTCCATATATTGCTTAGGATTTTGGCCATCAGTTGGTAGACTTGTTATCTGTGCAATCAAATTAACATCGATTGATATTGGATTATCCAACCACAAAATTACCCTATGTACTAATGCCAACAACTGTTTGACGTAGTTATTCACATCCTTTCTGCATCCAAAATGTGGGATCTCTAGTAAATTCAGTATTCCTATGTTATATAAACCTGTTATCCACTATTTTGGTTCAAGTATTGGGACTCCTATCACACTAGTCTCTTTGATTTCCATGTATACCTATGGCTCAAATTTCTAGAATTTATCTCTATCAGCTACATCATGGTTTGAATACCATAATTTTTTGACACATCCTAAAATATTAGGTAGAACTATCACTCATTCTGGAATGTGTGGTAATGTTATCACAACTTTTGGTTATTTGCATAGAAATATCTATAGTGGTTGTTTCCCCTTTCTCTTTCCTGTCGTAGTGGATGACCCTTCTTCCTAGTGCATCTTCTTCTGACTCTACATATGACTATGGCTCACCTGTAACATCTTCTACTTTCACCTATTCCTTTGTTTGCAGTGTTGTTTCTACGACCGATTCATGTATTATTTCGACCTCTGCCCTAGGCTCGTCAAACTCTGTTCTTTCCTCATCCTCCCCATTTTTTTGTTGCGGAGCTCCTAGACTCAGCTGTTGTAGAATATTCTATGTGTTAGTGGGGTTTTTATATTCTAACCTCTGATCCACATCCATCTGCTCTGCGAAAATCTCTTGTTCTTCGATCGATGTTGGACTAACTAGTTCTGGTGAAGGAATCACGTCCACATCCACGACTCATGCTTGTTGGTTAGGGTTTTCTACTACTGGTTCTGATTCACGCAGTGATATGGTGTTGTTGCGGGTTCTCCTTGAAATCTGACTGCGTGCTCCAACTTTGGGTGGTGCCATACTACAAATTCTTGACACTAGTGCTTTGAATTGATGCTAAAAACTTTGGGGACACCTGGTCAATCTGTGTGCTTGCTCATATTTCTCTCTTTATCTCTTCATCTACTCTAAGTCACAATGAATCTTACTTTTCAAGTGTCATTCTCTTATAAGGCCTGTCATTAATGCTCTGTCATATCCCACTTTACCATTTTTTTCTTCTTCCAGTCATTCTTTTTCCCATCACTTTGTGTTTTCATTTTGTTGCATTTATATGACACACAGTATCTTCCTTTCTATTGCGAAGTTTCTTCAGTTTTATTCATATACTTTTTCTAGATTTTGTTGCACACTGTACCTTTCAACTATCTATCTATCACTTATTCTTCTTTTTGTATTTTTCTCATTTTCCCATTTTTTCCTCCTTTTTCTTCTTTTAACTCCTACTATTTACAATATGTACAAGTCTAACTTCTGCATTGAAATTATGGAGGGTTAGTGGCTCGAATGTCCCTATACAATTTCAATCGACTACCATTCACCATTCCTTGAAGTTCCTTGCATGTTAAGTTCTGCAGCTACACAACACCTCCTTCTGTGACATACTTTATCTTATATGCCCCTAGCCAATGAATCCTGAACTTTCTTAGGTGATTCAAGTATTTAATGTGATAGAGGAGAACCATATCTCCTTCTTTGAATTTCTTCTTCTTAATATGTCTATCATTCCAAGCTTTATCCTTTTCTTTTTGTACCTCCTAATGGAAACTAGCTATAATTATGTCTTCTTCCAATTCCACGAGGTGAGCCAATATTTCTTGTGATGCTCCTCTTTCTGTCATATATGTAATTGTTGCAATGCATATACTTGGTATCAAATACTCTAATGGAACTACTTCTTCTTGTCCATACACCAACCTAAAAGGTGTTTTCCCTATTAACTTGTTGCATGTAGTTCTATAAGCCCATAGTATTGTTGGTACCTTCAAGTCCTAGTCATCCATGTTTATATTAAAAATCTTGGTCAAGGCATTCTCCATTATCTTATTAAATTCTTCTGCTATTCCATTCGCCCGAGGATGATATAGATTTCTCTTCTAATGATGTATCTCAAATTATTCCAACATTGCCTCGATTGTACTATTGATAAAGTGAGTCCCCTGATCACTCATCAAAATTATTGGACATCCAAATATTGTAAGTATGTGTTCAAATAAAAAGTGTGTTGTAGTCTCTATGTTGCAATCCTTCATTGTGAATTCCTCAACCCATCTGGTCAAGTATTATGTCATTGTAATAATATATCTAGATCCCAATATTTTGGTTGGTGGATTAATTGGACCTACAAAGTCTATTTCCCACTTGTCAAATACTTGCAAATTTACTTGAGGTCTCAATGGAATCTCATCCCTCCTGGATGGATTTCCAACCCTCTGACAGACATCACAATTTTGATAGTACCCCTTTGCATCCTTGTGAACTATTCACCACCATAATCCTGCACGCAATACCTTTTGCACAGTATCCTTCCCTACATAATGTCCTCTAGCTATTCCTTCATGTGATTCTATTAAAATGATAGGAATTTCATGCTCCATAACACATATTATTGAAATATTGTTTACGCCAAGTTTGTATAAATGTCTAGCAATTAGTTGATAGTTTGCAACTCTAACTACCAAGTTTTTCTTCTGCACAATATTAAATTCCTTTGGAGAAATTCTTGTACTCAAAAATTCAATAATGTCATCAAAATAATCATCAACTATATGTACGAAAAACAATTTTTCATCTGGGAAGTTTTACTCCAAGTTACTTGATTCTTCTCCATTAGTTATCCTGGACAGATGATCTGGCCTTGCATTCAATCTTCTAGGATTCACCACAACTTCAAAGTCAAACTCCTAAAATAATAGTGACCATCTGCATATCCTTCCCCCCAATACTGACTTATTGACTAAATATCTAAGAGAAGAATGACTTGTAAGCATCTTTAAATGTTTCCCTAACAAATAATGTATAAAGTTTTGCAATGCATACACCATAACTAGACCTTCTCTTTTTTGTGTGTTGTAGTTTTGTTTTGAATTTGACAACTTTATGCTTGCAAATTCTATAGGGTGATCTATATCACCTTCTGCTGGTTGTGTCAATACTTCTGCAAGTTCTATTGCAGATGCATCCACATGCACATGAAATTCCTTTTCCCAATATGGAAACACTACAATTGATGTTGTCGCCATCTTCTCCTTCAAAATATCTAAACTATGCTGGCATTCATCATTCCACTGATACTTGGTGTCTTTTTTCAACAATTTCTCCATTGGTGCAGTAATCTATGCATATCCCCTTAAACTTATTGTAATACCCTATATGAACAACTGTACTCTTCAATTGGTGCACTGACTTAGGTTATTGTAAGTTAAATTTGACAACTATGTTAGCAGGATCAACTAGCAGACCCTATTTACACACCACATGCCCTAACAAGATTCCAAAAGGTGCGCTAAAAATGCATTTCTTAATATTCAATGAAATGTGACACTATCTACATTTGCCTAACATAAATCTCAACAATTCCACATGATTCTTTAATAAACTAAATGCTCTCCAATTATCCAAGTAAACTTCCAAAAACTTATGAAAAAAGTCCTTAAAGGAAGCTACTACTACCCTTGAAAATTTTGTAGGTGCATTCTTCAACCCAGATGGAATCACTGTGTACTGGAACGATCCCCATTCTATAGAAAATGTTTTCTTGTGTCTATCTTCTGGTGCTATCATGATCTGATGATATCTTGAAAACCCATCTAAATGAATAGGCTTCTTGACCTCTTACATTCTCCAAAAATTCATCTGTAAATGGGGTCAGAAAAGGATCATGCAGGAAAGCATCATTGAATTTTCTCAAATCTACACAGATCATGATTCCCCCTTGCTTATTTTCCTGCACCACCATAGGGATGATCCATTACTATTATTCCATAGGTTTTATGACACCTGCCTCTAACATCTTGTCAATTTATTCCTTCACTTTCTTCTTATACATTATTACATTGGATTTAACCTGTAAGGTATCTGTCTTATAGGTTTAACATCTAGTTTCAGAGGGATATTCTTCTTTCCAAGTTATCTTGCTAATCCCTTCGTCTATGAAAAAATTATTGGAAACAAATCACTGTACTCACACAGTAACTCTATGATTGTTTCTACTATTTGATTATCCCAATAATCTCCAATGCTTGTAATCTTTGGGTTTTCTACAGTTCCAATATTTACCTTCTTGATATTCAGTGATGCTACATAATCTTCTTAATCTAGTTTTGGACCTTCTACTTCTATCTCTCCTTCAACTTCTAGGATTTGGATATTGCATGGGTTTTCTTCTACTGGGTCTTCTTCTTCTGCGACATGATAACAATGTAGCAACTGTCGAACTATCTGTCTAGTCTGATATGTTGTAACAATTTCCATTTCAAGTTCTTTGAAAATCTTGTCTCTTACTACCTTCTGTTTTGTATCTATCTTTGGACTTTCATGCTCAAAGGAAAATGTAATCACAAACTTATGTTGCATTTCTTCCCAATTTGTAGTTTCTCTGGGATGTTCATGTTCTGTGTACCAGTTCTTTGGAATGCCTTCTAATGTGTGAATAAAATGATGTGGCCATTCTTTTGGTGGTATTAATCTCCATTGAATTATACATATTTCTACATGTTCTCCGGGTTGTCCAATTCGATCATACTTCTCTTCATATCTATTCTTTTGCTCCACGTCAAATTTAATGCGTAGTAATTTCTCACATTGATACCAGTTGTTGATATTCTCTTTATGTGTATCCCACCAAAGAGCAAGTGTAGATTTAAAAGAAATATATAATACTAGTAATCTTTGATTTTCTACTACTTCTAATTCAAACTTCAATAAAAATTCTTCTAATTCATTCAAACTGTAAAAAGTAGGAGGTTCTCTTAATTTTGAATCAAACCACCTTAGAGTGCGCGTCATTCTGGCACATCTTCTGGTAGATAATTCATGTAATCGTTGTTGTCAATTTTCCAGTCCTGTGTCAGAGTCTGAAGCACAAGAAATAATACTCCTCCAACTCATCATTCCATCTACAGTTGGGTTGATGTAGTCCTCTTCACGTGCGGTAGTTCTATATACCTGATTTATGTCTTATGTAATAAAATTTTCTATCACAGGTCCACATACCTTCCTCTTTCTAAGGGATACAATGGTGCAATAAATCTGTATTCTCCATATTCAAATATCATCTTCCTTGACTTCAAATTGATAATAGCTTTGTTATCAAAATCCAAATCCAGACCCAACAATGTTGGATATGGTGAAGTGTTATCTACTATGCCAATTACTTCAAAGTCAGACATGGTGCACACACCATCTAGATATACGGGTATCCCCTTCAATCTACCAATTGGCACCACTCTATGTTGATTTTTTAACTTCAACAGAATAGGTGAGAACCCTAATGTGGGTTCTCCCATGGCTTCCCATGTATTCTTTGACAAAACATTTACTTCAGACCCTAAGTCCAATATTATGTCACCCATATTGAAATCTCCAATGTTTGCATTAAACCTGAATTCCCTACATGTTCTTCTCTTCCTCTAGACATGATTAAATATCTGATGTGACACCCCAGTTTTAACCCTTATGAACTATAATGTATTATGTAATTGTGACTTAAGCTGGTGAGTCGTTACAGTTGAAAATGGGTCAGAGTGCCTAGGAAATGTAATAAATATATATACATTAATAAAAAATACATCGTTGGCTACAATACGGAGAAGGAAAAAAGAGATAGGGGGTTATGATTCCACAAGAGAGGGGGCTTGAGGGGCTAAGTCTTTTAATATATTTTTATTTACCAATAATTGATTTTATGGAGAAAATGGGTTACATGAGCTTCTTGGGGGAGTCCATGTGGTTCTTGATTTCCAAGTAATTATATAAACCCATATTTGGTTTGTTTGGGGGTTCAATCACTCACTCACTCACTCATCATTCATCATTTCCTTTCACTCTTTCATTTATGGTTTCCTCATTCTTGTTGATTCATGTACTCTTGGGGGCAGAATGGAAAATGAATGGCTAGAGGAGGAGAGAAATTTCTAGGTGGATTTAAGAAATTATTGATCATTAAAAGAGGGAATGAATGCATGTGTGCATGAGGTTGATGGTAGTTCTAAAAGCATTATCCACAACTAAGAATCCTTGGAGTTTCTAACAGGGAAATTTTCTGACTAGTAGAATTGGAGCCTTGGGTAGAAATGGAATATATTGAGGGACTACATGGCAGAGAAAGGTGTTCATTTCTTGGGTTGTTAAGACTGAGGGGGAAAGAGAGCTGGAAATTTAGATTTGTTGTGTGGTTGGGAAACTTGAGAGCTAGTTATCCAGCTGTAGTTTGTTTTAGATTTTTCCTAGGACCCGTCCTTGTGAATTCATAGCCTTGGCTCGGGAGAGACCCGTTGTTGAGAGTAAATGAAAAATAATGTATATTGTTGGGAGGAACATCCTTGATCTATATCCAGTTATAGAATGGTTACTTGCAAATATAAGTGCTCTTTGTGTTTTCTGTACAATTTATTTTCCGATGTGTATTTAATTAACTTTGAGATATGTATTTATAATGTGTCTGGATGTTGTTTATTTTTTGTGAATGGCACATTTTTTTATCTCTTTTATGTTGTATCATGGATCTTGATCAATGCATGTGTGTCTTTCATGCTTATTCTCAAATTAATTATTATCAAAGTTCGAAATCCATTTTGAAGCATGTTCTGAAGTAGCGTGGCCAGCCTGTGGGTGGTTGGGTATGTTATAGATTGGTATTGGAGCTTATGGTTGAAACACTAGACTAGTATGGGCCGGAACAAGTTCAAATTTGAGAAATTCATTGTCACAAATTTCAAATTGTGTGAAGTTTTGGAAAAACAAAAATATTAGAGAGAAATATCCCCAAATTCGTGGGAAAATTTGAGTTGAAATAATTCAATATTGTCTGATTAGTTTAATGGGTTCGATCTGTAGAATTGCAGAGCTGAGTTCGACTTGGAAGTTTGAAAGTTCCTATTTTTTTAATGGTTGTGGTAGCGTGAGGTGTATAGGAATCCAATATAAACCTAAATCTCATGAGAGGTAGGGTATTAGGTTGCACGGGTTCATAACACACAATGTTAAGACCTTTGGAAAGGTTGAAGGAAATCTCATAATAGATAGTGTTGTAGGAATCACACAGAATCCAAATCATCATGCAGACATGGATCCTTGTAAAGGATTGTGGAATCGTGATCGCTCCCTTTTGAATATCGAGAGTGATCACAACCGTTGAATCAAGGAAGCTCTAGATTGTTAGATCGGGAGTCAAGTAAATAAGAATCATAATATTGAACTAGTCGATCGTCAGTCATTGATCGAAGCCAGTAGGAGATAGAAAACTCCAGAACTTCACCACTTTGGTGATTATGGGAGGCATGGGAGAAGCATGAAATTTCTAAGGCCGAAGTCATGAAATCCTACCGACCTTTTGATCTGATAGGAATTTTGGGTGAAATATATATCATTTATCATGGTCATTCGACATTGACCCTCCATATATAAAGAAGTTTGATTCCTAGAAATATCGAAGGCCGAAGTCGTGAAATCCCACCAGCAATTAGATCGAGGGAAGAAATTTGGGAGTAATGCTAATTGTCAAATATAACATTAGTGTAAGGATAAAGTAAGCATAGGTGTTAACCAACAATAAGCGTTCAGCATTGCTTCATGACCACTTTGGAATGTATAACTCTGGGGGAAATTGAACTACTCGAGAGTCGTAGTATCTCGAAGTCCCAGAGTGTTGTAGCCCTGAAATCACACCAACTATCAGATCGAAGGAAGAATTCAAGAGAAATTCCAACCATTGGATTAGAGGTACAAGGATAGAGAATTTTCATGATTCCATAACTTCGCCAATTCAGAGATTACTAGAGACTAGGCAAAGCCACGAAGTGTCGAAGCTGTGAAGTGTAAAGTTGAAGCCACAAGATTACACAGACCGTCACATATGGAGTGGATGAATGTATACCTTATGTTTGGTGGATGATGTGTCTTATTCCATGTGGAAGGGGTTCCATATGGGGACACATGTCTCATGAATTTAGGGCCTTTTGGACCCCAACATGTCCATTTCGGAGTGACACGTGGTGCACATACTATGGTTCCATGTCACCATAGGTGACATCATCATGTCATTTCATCTCTGGGATTACAGCCTTGAGGAGTGTCCAACATCACTATTAGAGAAAGTGTCGAAGGTCGAAGTAGCAAACTCACGTAGGCCTTCCATTGAAGATCCCTTCGGGACTTTTCTCAACCATTGGATCAAATAGTGGAAGGAGGGCATAAGTACTTTGATGGGTATAAATCCAAGGGAGTTGAACAACTAAAGAGTTGTAATATACCAGAGTCTCGGAGTGTTGAAGTCCCGAAAACCATAGATCAATATCTGGTAGGATCCTTCCTATCCATTTGATCAAGAAGTGGGAGGACAGAGTAAGCGAGAATGTTAACTAGAAACCATCGGTCGCATACACTTTATGACCACTTTGGAAGGTATAACTCTAGGGGAGTTGAACAACTTGGGAGTTGTGATATCCCAAAGTCTCGGAGTGCCAAAGTCCCAAAGTGAATAAGGACTATCCATCTCATTAATTCGTAGTCGATGGATTAAGATGGTGGAAGGATAACATAAGGGGAGGTGTTAACCGATGATAAGAGGTCATCATCACTTTATGAACACTTCAGTAGGTTTCACTCGAGGGAAGTTGAATGACTCAAGAATTGTGTTATCCCAGAGTCCAAGAGCACTAAAGTCCTGAAATAAATATGGACCATCCATCTCAACATCAGGTTAAGTCGTGATCGTTGATTTCATTGAAGTCGCCAAAGAATCTAGGATAGTCCATCCCATGGGAGATTAAATCTCAATCGTCTGATCTACTAATGGATATGATATAAGTACTTCGATGAAAGTTTACTCCAGGAAAGATGAAAGATAGAAAAGGGAGAATGGTCGAAGGTCGAAGTACGGAGGACTTGGTTCTAAGTGTCAATCTCATGATAAGGTAAAGGGGTTGACTAGAGTCACAAAGGGCCTAGAAGTGAACAAGCTCACAGACAGTTTCGAATGAGGTCATGTGTATAAGAATAAAGAGAAAAGTGATACAGGAACATCTCTTAGAGTGGATAATCCTGTGGTTTCGAGCTGTGGTCACAAGAAAAGTGGATTGAAGGAAGTGCCTATGTAGAATTCAAATTGTGTACCAGTTTGAAGGGGTTGTGGAATAGTTTGACAAGATTGGCACACAACCATTCCATTGCCGCTACAAGATCATGTTTGCACAAAAAGGGTGAAAGTGACTTTTTTAGGAATCCCCAACTTTAAGCTTAGAGATCAGATCGGGGCATGGGAATAATCATCGGAAATATTACTCAAAAAAGAATAACATCGAATTGTTATAAGTTGGATATGATGATATATTTCTTCATGAATTAAGAAGAAAAAGTATAAGTAGCATTAATTGGAAGATTTCTATAATATGTATAATTCTAACAAAAATGGTTGCTTGCAGATTTGGCAAGATTAGAGATTTAATTGGATCAATTCTAGTCTAGAATTGGATATCATAGTCATGGAAGCATGACAGAGCTTGTAGAAGCTAGTTGAGGAAACAAAGAACTACATGGAAAGTAATGAAAAGTGGATAAAGAACTCAAGAATAGTGGAACAAAAGTATTAGTCAATAACTATAGGATCTGAATGAATTACAAATAAAAAAGAAATAATCCTCACATAAGACATGAAGCTAGGAGGTGAATAATGCCAGTAATGGGCATAGAAAGGAAAAGTATGATTGTCTAGCCTTGAAGAAAGAGAGGTGTATACAGTTGAAAATCTTAAGTGTGAAATAAGTAGTCTAATTGACAACTAGGAGTAATAGTATTTGATTCAAGAATGTTGTGGTAGTAGAGTGATGAAATGTTTGAACAACTTCATTTCAGGGTGTTTGAATGTTTCATAAAGGTAA
>JZKD02S2286977.1:377000-419880 GCA_000966675.3 Picea glauca | reverse complement strand
TTCGACATCTTCCTCCTTCTTGTGTTCTCCATCAAATGTTGGATGCTTAATCTTGTTCATTTCTCCCTTCATTTCATCCACTCCAGATCTCCTATGATTTTTGGTAGGAGATGGGATTGAACTACTGTGTTCCCTTCTCTTGGAGTGACATTGGGAGTGATGATGTTGTTTACCAACACTCCTTGATCTTCTTCCCTCAGAAGTCAGGTGACTCTCTATTTTGTTTGAGTCCAACTTCTTTTCTATTCTCTCTAGACTCTTCATCAACTTTAAGTTGAATTCTCCCTATTGTTCCTTATCTTTCATAATATTCTTTATAACCTCTTGATGAACCTGGGAATCTTTTTGCAATATTTCAATGATTTTCATCATATGCCCTTCCTTATCTATCTCTTCTCCATGCCCATTGGAGTTTGACCCTTCAACTCCCAAATGAACATCCATCCCTTTAGCTTCATTCTCTGAACCGGAAGCATTATGTGTCTCTTCCATTTCTTTTTCACTCAGTGGAAATTCTAATCGTTTATGTCACTCACTAAACTTATGCAAACACAATGTGCAGACAACCGAAATTTTTTAGGCCATTATTCCTTAACAAATCCCACAACATTCATAAACAAATTTGAATTAATAAAACATTCAGATTTCATGAATTTTCTGATCTCTTCTCAGCTTTGTAACAGTCCTTCAATATCTATCCCCTTCTCTCTTAATCCCCAACCTAGGTTATCATGAGTCATGACCACTCACTTAGAAAAAAGGGCACTTCACGACTTTGTGTTTCAGGAAGTTTCAAAGCACTTCACAACAACTTCTTGAATTCTAGACTAACAAAATCGCAACGTAGAGTGGATCAACCATCCATGTCTACGTAGCATCCAATGGCTGACACTCACTATGGAACCTTAGGTGTCTAAGTTATGGTACTTCGAGACTTCCAAATATTTCACATCCGCACACCTCGAACACTTCCACATCACCTTAGGAAACCCCATTACCTTACATCACTTAACATTTTCCGAACTGCGGGGGCATGCAATGGTGGTTTTAGAGTAACCCTCCTTTCATCTCATAATTTTCCTAATGCTGACACCTAACCCCTTAGAGAAACCATGGTTTAGATTGTGGGACTTCCGTGGATAATTATATTTCATGCAACTTGGGTCTCTGCAATGTCTCCTCATCATTGATCTTGAGGTATCGTGATCAACACCACTGTGGGTCCTCTGAACCTTAACTTCGTTATGTAACCTCAGGCCCCACTAAACCTTCTCGCATAGGATGCCACATGGAGGAATAATAGTGATGTCATCTGGCCCCACCATGTCTACTCTTTTGTTTCAGAACATCGGGCTTTGGGAGTTTGTGAAAAAACACATCCTATTCTCCCGACAATGGAACTATTGAAATTACAATCTGCTCTTCTTCTTGATCCAACGGTCAATCTCTTTTCTCCAAATATATGGTGTAGATATCACTCAAGACTTCGAGGTTTCAGGTTTTGGGCATTTATTCCTCCGCACACCCTTCTTCTGTGGATTGAAAAAATCCAAAGGGCTTCCAGAATAACCCTCCTGTACCTTCTCCAAGTTTGACAGTCGTATTGAATTTCCCTTCCTTCTGAATAGATCCTATAACGTAGAACAAACTCTGTTACTCTATGGATTTCCAAAGGAATCCACTGCTAACTGCCTTGAAAAACTACCATATCTAACGGTCATGAAGGATTATCCTTCTCCTAACAGATCCTATGGCTAGAACACCCCAAGTGTTGAGCACTCTCTCTCTTTCTCTGTGGTCAAATACCACATCGGTTGTGGTTTTATTCTACCGCTACTCCTCTTGAGCTTCGTAATATGGCCAAGTAACCCCTTAGCACTTAGAAATGTGAGGTCGGAAATTAGTCCTCTAGACACAAATTCCTCTCGAAACCTCGGGTCCAATTATCTAGCTCATCTAGGCTCAACATTGAAACCTTGGGCTCTAGTACCATATTGTAACATCCCCGGCCATCAAACCCACTGTAAGTAAATGCTACTATGCAGAATAACATGTATGTAGTATGCATTTAAATTAAGTTAAATGACTTAACATAGACTAAACATATAATTGTTGCTAACATACAAAACTAATGGAATTAACAGTAAATATCATTGCAACTGAATACATGATAATATTACAAGCATCACAGACATGCATTTTAATTGAAATTAAACACATAATGATACTTATCTTTGAAACTATAGTAACTCCACCAACTATGTGCATACCTTCCACGAACCTCCCAGCCTTAGACCATGCTTCTCATCATGCTTAGCAGTGGGTTACCTCCAAGTTGGGACTAAGCTCCACCCAAGGTAAGGGAATCCTAGACTTGGCTGAGGTTACAAGAAAACTACATAGTGCAATCGGAAGGATTCTCTCCAGGAACCTTCTTATGTCCACTACTCATGGAATCTCATTCCCCACATGTTTTTTCCACCTAGGAGTATACACCTTCACAAGAACATACCATCGATGCTTCACCTCCCTCTCTGGGTCTCAGAAATCAGACGGATCAACAATTCTTAGAGATCCGTAGATGGTGTTGGACTCTCTCTAGGAGAAAACCAATTCCTAGTAGAATCTCTCACCTGGAGAGAGTTTCTCACAGGCTTGAAAACCTACCTCTTAACCGATGGTCCTGACAACCCACTTCTTCAACCAGTTTCAGCCCAATTCCTACAAGGTGAGGATAACAGCAACAACAATTGGTCATTTCCACTTAGGAAAAATAGAAGGCAACAACCCAAAGACAGTTCTTCTACAAACTCGAATCTGCAAGGGAGGATAGGTTGGCCTCACAGGGTACACAGGTGAGAGGATCAATGCATAGGTTTTCCACTGGTTTCAGGGTGTGTGACAAGGAATCCACGTAGAGGTCAAACATAGACTCGATAGTTCAGACAAAGGATACGTCGAATTTTCAGGAAAACATTACGATTTTCTGGTTTCATAGTTGCGTGAGGGTATGCAGAGATCAAATGCAACACTAGTCGGTTCAGACAAGCGTACACAAGAATGGAGGATGACCCCCATCAGGACTCAATTCTTGGGTTAAATTGCATGTGCCTGGAATGACACATGTTTCCCATGAAGCTGCATGCACTCAATCAAGTACACGTTCCCTTTTCCAGGAGGTTAGGATAAAGTTATACCATTCACACCACTTTGGAATAATAATAAATTATTATTCCCAAGGACTTAATCCCCTAAGCTTAGACCCTCTTTCCAACCTTTCAGCCCCCTTTCCCTTACCCACCTTGTGGAAGCTTAGTCCCCAATCACTCTTTCTTCGTGGTCAGTCTACATGCAGTGATGTTTAATCTTTATTAATGTTATGCATAATTACATATACAAAAACAAGCTCTTGTCCTTTAACACTTAGGCTCTCTAGCCTAATAAACACATAAGCCCACCAGCTTATCAATACTCGGCTCACCAGCCTACAAAACATTATTACAATTCATAATTACAACTTGGGCTCTACCGAGGGATATTACACTAGAGATATAGACCATAGGATATCTACAAGCGGGTATGTGTTTAACCTATTTGGAAGAGCAATAAATTGGATGAGCAAAAGACAGGTTGTAGTGGAACTTTCAACTACAGAAGTTGAATACATGGAATCCACTCATGCAAGTAAGGAAGAAGTATGGTTACAAAGATTGTGTTCAAGTATTGGGTTGGTATAGCAAGTTGTAAGGATAGATTGTGATAGTTAGAGTGAAWTTTTTCTAGCAAAGAAACCAGATTATTATTCAAAGRCAAAGCATACTAATATTCAATATCACTTTGTGAGAGACATGRTGATGCAKGAGCATCGCCAACTCATCAAGMGAGCCARCGYGGAAGCGGAGGACARCTGGAAGGTATCCAACACAAATTTTTGAAAAMAAACACCTTGAAACTGTTGYGCAAACATTAATGTGATAATTTAATGAGGCACACTTATGTATTGTAATGGACCTTGAGYRGATAGCTCTCATCCTTAAGTAGATAGATGACATTTAAKGAAGYTAATGCAGGTAGATAGGATTTTTAATTCTAGATTAGAMAKTTTTAGGAGCTGGAGGGAAAAYRGATATAGACACCCTCATTGTGTCATTGTAATATTAGTCTGAGCATAGAATAGAAGAGGGAGAGAAGTAGAGAACTGTAGAAGAACACCCATGTATAGATCTTGAATTAATAGAAGAAATTGATTCAGATTCATGGCTTTTGTGTTATTCTCTGTGTATGTGTGTTGAATGCTATGCTCATGAGTGTTGGTTTTTCCTATTATACATTTGCTTTGATATGCTGTGTATATGATTTCATGTCTAAAATGAAGTCTAAGAGGATAATGGAATGAGTTTCAATTGTTTCTCAATCTGAACCAGGGTTCCTGCAAGGAGTGCAGTTGAAGTCGTCCGCAAGGAGTGCGTTGATAGAAGGCTTAGGTTGTTTAGCTTTTGTCCTCATTCAGCCCCAGGTGCAGTTGGGCATAGGAGCCATGCAAGGAAGTGCACAGGATGAGTGAAGTTCAGGGTTGCGAACCTGAGTGTCAGTTGGAAGAATGTTGTTGAAGGAGTGTGCAGAGTCGAAGGGATTTCGTCACTTAATCGTGTTGAAGGGTTTCCGTAAGGAGTGCACGCAAGGAGTCTTTCCTAAGACTCAGAGTCTTAGCAAAGCTCAGGGAGATTAGGCCTTTGAATTTGGTGAAAGACACTTAGATGAAAGGTGCGTTAAGGTTGGAAAGAAGTGTTGTGAGTTGTTCACAGGTGAACGAGTTCCATGGAGAGGAATACTTCTTCATCTCATGAATGGCATAGGGAAGAAATGGACGGTTGGCATTCCCCGAGCAGAATTCACAAAAATCCATGGGTCGTCAGATCTTGCAGAGGTGTAAGGGGGATACGGCATCATATTCCCTGGGAGGTTTAAAAAGGACCATAGTCATGGAAATTAGGGCAGACACGCGTCAGGAGATCAGAGAGGAGTCGGGGTTCATCACTTCGTGAATCCTGGGAACAAAGAAAATGTTGCATCAGGAATCGTGATCTCGTGATGTCCAAAAAGGCGATGAGGGGGTAGTGACATGGAAGAGACAAACCTCACATGCATCGGGGATCGACTCTTCATGATTCCTAGGAACCATAGCAGCGGGAATTGCGAAACTTCAAAATTCGATTTCCCGATGGCTAAAAGAGTGGACCACGGAGAAGTCACTGTGGAGGACAGGTGGTGTACCATATCGGGATTCGGGAAAATGTAAGTCCCGAAACCATTGGCATTAGGATTCATGATCTCGCGAAGTCTGATTTCTCGATCGTCAAGGGAGATCCATTGGAGAACTGCTATGGGTGTGGAGAATTCTTGATAGGGGAATAGAAGGACTTGTTAGTGTTCTTCGGGCCGAGGAAGGAGAAGATCCTGTGAGAATACATGCACTGAGGAGCGCGACTGTGTTAGAGTGGTATCAGAGTAAGAAACTTTCTTTTCTTTCTGTGGCAGAGAAGAAGAAAATTCACCAGGCCGCCAAGGAGACGGGATATATAATCACCTGATCTAGAGGATGGGGAAATGTCGTGACGAAGAGGTAGGAAGATGGAAAATCTAGCCATGGAAAGAGAGATATTTGATCTACGAGCTAGACTCGAAGATATAGAGACAACACAAAGACGCACAACCAGTGTGGGGGATCTTAGCGATTCAGACAATGAAGTTGAATCTGAACACGAAGAAGAAGTTTTTGCCGAGGATGCAGCCAAAGAACATCTAATCAAAGCTATTGCATGGATGGGTGCAAAAGAAAAGATGGACATTCCAATTTATGAGGGGAATCTGGATGCAGAAGAGCTTCTAGACTGGATTAGATCTCTGGATACATACTTCGATTATGAATATTTCAAAGAGGATAAGAAGGTTAGGCATGCTATCACGAGATTAAAGGGAAATGCAGCATTATGGTGAGACGAGATACAAACAGATAGACGCTGCAAGGGAAAGCAGAACATCAAGAGATGGGATAGAATGATTGCAAAGATGAAGGAAAAGTTCATCCCCAAATATTATCAAATCACTCTGTTCAGGAGGATGCAAAACCTGAGACAGAAGCTAATGATAGTAAAAGAATACATGGAGTAATTCTACTGACTGAATATCAGGGCAGGTCATCGAGAGAGTGATGATGAGAAAGTTGCCAGATATATGAATGGCCTAAGGTACGATATCCAGGATGAGATGAGTATGGAAACCATCCAAACGGTGGAGGATGCCTACCAAATGGACTTAAAGGCTGAAGAGAAGCTGAGTCGTAAGTAAGGTCAAAGGGGATAAGGTAGGAGCCAGCCCAGAGGCAAGTCAGTTGCCCAGGAAAGAGCCTAGAATCCCAAGGAGGAATGGAAGAAACCTCATGGTAAAGTTGAAAGAGGTGGGATGTCACAAAGAGGGCCTTATGCTGAACAACGAGGGCAACATATAGAGCATAGTGGAGGATATGCCGATAAAAATATGTTTCCTCGTACCAGAGGCAGAGGAAGAGTAAGAGGTGGAGTAATCACATGATTCACATGCGGGAAAAATGGGCACAAGTCTTATGAGTGTCTATAGAAAAGGAAGGACATTGAAGAAGCTCACATCACCGAAGCACAGAGGCAAGATGTTGAAGCAGAAGATGATGACGGCGGAAGGTCATTAATGATGCATAAATTTCTCTTAACACCCGAGAAGGAGGTGGAGGACTCAGCCCAAAGGACCAAGCTTTTCAAAACTGCTTGCAAAACCAAGGATAGGGTGTGCAAGGTCATCATAGACAGTGGTAGCATGGACAATCTCATTTCTACAGAGATGGTAGAGAAGTTGGGGCTGGAGACAACTGATCATCCAAGTCCATACAAAGTTTCATGGCTACAGAAAGGACACCAGGTAACTGTTACTAAACAATGCTTGGTTGAATTCAAGATAGGAGGGTATAATGATAAAATACTCTGTGATGTTATTCCTATGGATGTATGTCATCTATTGCTGGGTAGACCATGGAAATATGACAGAAATGTGATTCATGATGGGAGAATGAAAACATACACCCTAGAGAAAAATGGGAGGACACACATGTTGCTTCCGATAAAGGATAAGGAGGTGACGTCGGAAGTAAGCAACACAATACTTCTCATAAGTGGGAAGGAACTTCTTATGGAGGTGAAAAAGAAAGAAGATCCACAATTCTTTTGTGGTCAAGAAACTGAGGATTGTTCTGACTAGTACAAGAGTGGATGATCTACCAGAGGAAATTCAGGAACTACTGGAAGAGTTCGTTGATATCATAGTGGACGAATTACCTCATTCGTTGCCACTGATGAGGAGTGTGAGTCATCATATAGACCTCATACCAGGAGCTAGTTTGCCGAATAAAGCCACGTATAGGTTGATGCCGCAAGAAAATGAAGAGGTCAAGAAGCAGGTCCAGGAGATGCTAGACAAAGGATTGGTTAGGGAAAGATTGATCCCGTGTGTCGTTCCAATGGTACTCAGTCCAAAAAAAGATGGAGGTTGGAGAATGTGTGCAGACTCAAGAGCCATCAACAAGATAATCATCAGGTACAGGTTTCCATTTCTGCGGATGGAAGATTTAATGGATTGCTTGAGTGGAGAAAAATACTTTTCAAAGATTGATCTGAAAAGAAGATATCACCAGATTCGCATGAGGGAAGGCGATGAGTGGAAGACAGAATTCAAAACAAACGAAGGGCTGTATGAATGGCTTGTTATGCCATTTGGCTTGATGAATGCATTGAGTACCTTTATGAGGTTGATGAATGAAGTCTTGAGGGAATTCATCGGGAAATTTGTCATCGTGTATCTGGATGACATACTAGTTTTCAGTAAAACAGTAGCGGAGCATTTGAAGAATTTGGCCACAGTGATGCAGAGGTTACAGTAGGAGAAGTTGTTGATTAATATGAATAAGTCCTCATTCATGAAGACATAACTCATCTATTTGGGATTTGTTATCTCAGAAAATGAGTTGAGGATGGATCCAGATAAGGTGGAAGTGATCAAGAATTGGCCATCACCGAGGAATGTATTCGAGGTGAGAAGTTTTCATGGTTTGTCTAGTTTCTACCAAAAATTCATCAGGAATTTCAGTGGAATTAGTGTAGCGATGATGGATATAGTGAAGAAGCGGCATAAGTCTTTTCACTAGACAGAAGAAGCTGAAAAGAGTTTCAATCTGTTGAAAAGGAAGATCACAGAACAATCGGTTTTGGTGTTGCCAGATTTCCAAAAAACATTTCAAGTGAAATGCGATGCAAGCAGATTTGCAATCGAGGCAGTCTTGAGTTAAGAAGACAGGCCGATAGAATATTTCAGAGAGAAGTTGAATGAAGCGAAATTGAAGTATTCCACGTATGATAAGGAATTCTATGCCATCATACAAGCATTGAAAAAAAGGAGGCACTATTTGATTTCGAAAGAATTTGTCTTATATAGTGATAACCATGCATTACAATTTGTGACTCAACAGGAAAAGTTGAATCAGAGGCATGTTAACTGGGCCGAATACATGCAGAATTTTACTTTTGTAATTAAGCATATTGTTGGTACTGCTAACAAAGTTGTTGATGATTTGAGCAGGAAGTGTTTGTTGTTGCAGGAATTCAAAGTCAAAACGTTGGGTTTTGATGATCTCAAGGACATGTATGCAGATGATCCAGATTTCAAGGAGGCATACGAAGCAGCTGAGAACCCAGTTCTCAGAGAAAAAATCCAGTGGATAGAGTACGTGATCTAGGAGGGGTTTTTTTTTAAGGGCAATCAATTATTTATTCTGAATTTCTCCATGAGGGAGAATTTGTTGAAGGAGAAACACACCGGAGGCTTGGCAGGACATTTTGGTCACGACAAGACATTTGCAAATCTGAGCGAGTCATACTTTTGGCCAGGGATGCGGTCAGAGGTCAAGCGATTTGTGGACAGATGTAGAATTTTCTAGCAATCAAAGGGAAGAAAGAAGAATGCGGGATTCTATCAACCATTACCCATACCCGAGAGGCCGTGGGATGAAATCAGCATGGATTTCGTATTGGGATTGCCAAGGATGCAAAGAGGATTTGATTCAATCTTTGTGGTAGTGGATAGGTTTTCCAAGATGGCACATTTTATCCCATGCCAAAAAACCAGTGATGCAACTCACATCACAAATCTGTTTTTCAAAGAGGTCGTTCGACTTCACGGCTTACCCAAAAGTATAGTTTTGGACAGAGATACAAAGTTCGTGGGACATTTCTGGAGGACACTGTGGAAGAATCTAGGGACTAACTTGTTGTTTAGTTCATCCTATCATCCTTAGATAGATGGGCAAACAGAAGTGGTGAACAAATGTCTGGGAGACTTCTTGAGAAGCTTGGTGACAGAGCACCACAGCCAACGGGATAGTATATTGCCGCAGGTAGAGTTTGCATACAATGACTCAGTGAATAGGAGCACAGGCCAAAGTCCATTTCAGATTGTGTATGGGGTGCAGTCGAGGGGAGTTTCTGAATTAAGGGATTCAGAACAGACTGCGACTAGGAGCGCAAGTGCCGAAGAGTTCGCAGAGGCGATGAAGGAACTTCACGGCCAGGTGAAGCAGCGACTGCTAGATTCAAATTGTGAATATAAACGTAGAGCTGACCAATGGAAAAGAAAACTTCAGTTCGAGGTTGGTGAATTAGTTCTGGCACATTTGAGAAAAGAAAGGTTCCCGAGGGGAACATACGATAAATTGAAAATGAATAAAATCGGGCCATGTAAGGTCTTGAAGAAATTGGGGGAAAATGCTTATGAGATCAAGTTACCAGATGGGATCGGAATATCTCTGATATTCAATATCACAGATTAATATCCATATAAAGCTGAGGGAGTAGAAGCAGAAGGTGAATAGCCAGGGATTCAATGGCAGAAACACATGTCGATAGAAGAGAAGCCGCAGATGGAGCACATACTGTATAAGCGAATTGGTAAGAAGATCAGGCGAAAATAATACTTTGAGTATCTAGTTAAGTGGAAGAACCATCCAGTGGAAGATGACAGCTGGGAAAATGAAGTAGAGATTCTGAAGCATGGACAGACCATGCAGGAGCTCATGGATAGGAGCCCATGAAAATTTTCAAGCGAGGGAGTACGATGCAAGAGCATCGCCAACTCATCAAGCGAGCCAGCATGGAAGCGGAGGACAACTGGAAGGTATCTAGCACAAATTTTTGAAAAAAAACACCTTGAAACTATTGCGGAGACATTAATTTGATAATTTAATGAGGCACACTTATGTATTGTAATGGACCTTGAGCAGATAGCTCTCGTCCTTAAGTAGATATACGACATTTAAGGAAGTTAATGCAGGTAGATAGGATTTTTAATTCTAGATTAGACAGTTTTAGGAGCTGGAGGGAAAACAGATATAGACACTCTCATTGTGTCATTGTAATATTAGTCTGAGCATAAAATAGAAGAGGGAGAGAAGCAGAGAACTGTAGAAGAACACCCATGTACAGATCTTGAATTAATAGAAGAAATTGATTCATATTCATGGCTTTTGTGTTATTCTCTGTGTATGTGTGTTGAATTCTATGCTCATGAGTGTTGGTTTTTCCTGTTATACATTTTCTTTAATATGGCGTGTATATGATTTCATGGTTGAAATGAAGTTTGAGAGGATAATGGAATGAGTTTCAATTGTTTCTCAATATGAACCAGGGTTCCTGCAAGGAGTGCAGTTGAAGTCATCCGCAAGGAGTGCGTTGACAGAAGGCTTAGGTTGTTTATCTTTTGTCCTCATTCATCCCCGGGTGCAGTTGGGCATAGGAGTCATGCAAGGAAGTGTGCAAGATGAGTGAAGTTCAGGGTTGCAAACCTGAGTGTCAGCTGGAAGACTGCTACTGAAGGAGTGTGCAGAGTCGAAGGGATTTCATCACTTAATCGTGTTAAGGGGTTGCCGCAAGGAGTGCATGCAAGGAGTCTTTCCTAAAACTCAAAGTCTTAGCAAATCTCAGGGAGATTAGGCCATTGAATTTGGTGAAAGACACTTAGACGAGAGGTGCCTTAAGGTTGGCAAGAAGCATCATGAGTTATGCATAGGTGAAGGAGTTCCATGGAGAGGAATACTTCGTCATCTCATGAATGGCATAGGGAAGAAACGAACGGTTGGCATTCCCCAAGGAGAATTCACGAAAATCCATGGGCCGTCAGATCTTGCATAGGTGCAAGGGGGATACGATGTCATATTCCCCGAGAGGTTTAAAAAGGACCATAGTCATGGATCTCAAGGTGGACATGCATCAAGAGATTAGAGAGGAGTCAGGGTTCGACACTTCATGAATCCCAGGAACAAAGAAAACACTGCATTAGGAATTGCGATCTAGCGATGTCTGAAAAGGCGACAAGGGGATAGTGACGTGGACGAGACAACCCTCACGTGCATCGGGGATCGACGTGTCATGATTCCTGGGAACCATAGCAGCGAGAATCGTGAAACTCCGAAACACGATTTCCCAACGGCTAAAAGAGTGGACCACAGAGAAGTCAGCGCAAAGGATAGGTGGTGTACCATATCGGCATTCGGGAAAAGGTAAGTCCCGAAACCATTGGAATTAGGATTTGCAATCTCGTGAAGTCCGATTTCCTGATCGTAAAGGGAGATCCATTGGAGAACTGTTGTGGGCATGGAGAATTATCGATAGGGGAATAGAAGGACCTGTTAGTGTTCTTCCGGCCGAGGAAGGAGAAGATCCTATGAGTGGACATGCACTGAGGAGCGCGACTGCGTCACATGGTTGAAGAAAATAAAGTGTTGTTAATGAAGGTGGACACTTTGAATAATGTTGCAGATTCATTAACAAAATATGTGATCTCTGAGAAGTTCTCTTGGTGTAGAGGATCCATGGGCATTAATTCCTTGGATTGTTGACTATGTAACCCTATAACCCCCTGTATGCAAATAAAACAACAAGTGGGAGAATGTTGGATATGTGTTATATTCTTTGGAGAATGTTGGATATGTTATATTATTTTTACGCAGGGGGGTTTCCCCCGTTGGGGGTTGCAGCAGGGTGAAATCCCCTCCCATGAGGTTTCAGGGGCAACACCCTCAATAAAAAAAAAATTTCCTTGGGAAACATGTCACATTTTTGGTCGTTTTTTTGGCACATGGATTTTTCTGATGGTTTTCTATTTCCTGTTAAGGAATTAGGGTTGTTGACTAATCCATGTCATTGGTTTAGGGTTGTGTATGCCATTGGCTCCTATATGTATATTGTATTGTAAACAATGTATCGCTATGAATGAATATAGAATAAGTTGGTTTTCTCAGTTTGGGTTTCTAGGGGGAAAATATTTGTGTAATGTTTGTATTTTCCATTGTATCTTTTCTGTTCTTTTAATGAAAAATTGTTTGTAGTAAATATTGTACAAGGTTAAAATCTACAATAGTGTGAGAGTTAACCAATTTATTCCATACCTTGTGTACCAAGATAGGTATCAAATACTATGAGAAACATCTCATGCTCAAGTACCGTGAGGGTCTGCATAGATACGTCCAAATAGAAATGGATTTTATATACATCTCATCCTTGGGCGGGACCTATCGATATGATGTCAAAATTGAGCAGAAGCATAAACAAAAGATGTTATAGTTTGGGTCTATGAACCCCTCACAACAAAAGAAATAAAAATGCGGTCCCAACGCATAGAACAAAGGCCATAGAAAGGATGCACAACCTCATGACAACCATTATAAATTGAAAAAAAATAAGGCCAATGGGAAGACAAAGAAAGACACTCAAAAGTGGTGTGAGTTCCATAAGATTGGCTGACATAACATCATTGAATATTTCTCAAAGTAGTCAATGGTGGTCGAGGTGAAATCCTATGAATCAGATGTGGGCTCCGACATTGAGTCAAAACTAGAAAAATGAAGATGGATCATTGATGCAGAACCCAATGCCATTTTTGCTACCACTAAGGTCCATCCCAATGAACCTGATGAACCAGAGGAAGTTGAGTGCCTCTATCATTCACATATGTGGGTGAAGGGTACTCCACTTCATTTCATCATTGGTAATCTTAGCGACAAGAACCTCATATTAGTAGAGGTTGTGAATTGGTTAGATCTACCGACAAAACCACACCCACAATTGTACACCATCAGTTGGCTCCACCAAGGGAGTGATCTTGACATCAACCAATAGTGTCGCCTTCCCTACAACATCAATACCTTCAAACATGAGGTATTGTGTGATATCACCCCACTTGAATTTTCCGATGTTATTTTGGCTCAACATTATTTATGAAAATTTCATGTTGTATATGAGTCTAGACCTCGTAGTGTTATTGTTACTTTGGAAAAAAAATTATACAGGATACCCAAGGTAGTCCCACCTATTTCCATTTCCTTATCTTTTCTAAGAAATGCAGGAAGTTCATATCTCATACTGGGAATTTTTCCTTCTTCATGATTCATGCTCAAAGTGAGAGGAAGGTTGTAGACACATCCATGGCCTTCGCGATAGGTCTCTCCATGTAGCAGAATCAGGTGGATGATGTCATGGAAGAAACAAAGACATATTCTCCTCACCCACTGGGGTGCCTATACACTGTTAGTTCAAGCACTCAATCTATCTGACCCCTAGTGCATTGCTACCCAATGGGCTAGTATATTGTTGTTCTCTATTAGAAAATGAGGAAATCAAGCACCAAATATAAGAGCTTCTAGAAAAGGGGAACATCCGTCCAAGATAATCACCTTGTAGAAGCCTAATCATGCTTGTGAAGAAGAAAGACAGGTACTGGACACTTTGTATTGATTACCGGGCCCCAAATAAAATAACAGTCATGAACCGGTACCCAATTCCTCGAATTGACAATATCCTTGACAAGATCAAGGGGGATAAATAATTTAGTAATATTGAACTAAAGTCTAGCTACCACCAAGTCCTAATAGAGAAAACCAATGTATGGAAGATTTCCTTCAAGTCCAAAGAAGTTATTTTGGAATGGTTGGTCATGCTCTTCAGCTTGAAAAATTCCCAAACAAATTTCATGAGGATGATGGATGATATCTTGTGGCCTTTCATCAATTATTTTGTGGTGGTGTATTTGGATGACAACCTAATATTAAAAAAGAGTTGGGTGGAAGAGTTGCAACATATTCAATAGGTAAAGCACACTTTTCAAAAACACAGGCTATATGCAAATTTGGAAAAATACTCCTTCGACATGAACAAGGTCCATTACCTAGGCTACATTTTTTATGAGCATGGGATGCATGTTGATCTAGAAAATATCTAGGTCATTTGTATGGACATCCAGTGACCTATCATAGTGAGACACTATCAGATACTGTCTGTAAGTACCCCACTTATGAACAAGAAATGTACTCCGTTATAAAAGCTTGCTGCCAATGTAGGTATTATATTCTCGAGAAGGAGATAGTCATCCACATTGATCATAATCCTATAATGTTCATCCAGACACAAGGAAAATTGTCGAATGAATGTCATCAAAGGTGTTCCACATACTTGCATCAGTTCCATATCAACATAAAGTATAAGATATGGAGCACCAACCATGTTGTTGACTTCCTCAATCTACCTCTAGTTGCAACATTATCCACGGTGCTACACTCCCGCAAACATGAGACCTCAGAGTGGCCCCACCTCTATGAGAGAAATCCTGACTTCACCACTACCTACCATATGTTGGGAGAAAACATATATGTCACTGATTTTCATCTTCAGGATGGGTTGTTGTGCCATCTAAGCCATCTCTACATCCAATCAAGTGAGTGAGCAAAGTTTATTTGGGAATCTCACTATAGTCAGATGGCAGGACACTTTGGCATAGAAAAGATAGTGGCAATTTTGGAGCAACATTTCTATTGGTTGAAACTTCAAGAAGATGTTAGCAAGTATATTAGGTCTTACATGGCCTATGCCATTGCCAAATCATCCATTAAGAAACAATGCATGTGCACCTGTATCCCTACTCTCGATAGGTCCTGGGAATCCATCTCTATGGAATACATGTTGAGCCTTCCTTCAACCAAGCAAGGAAACGTCTATGTTTTTCTGGTGGTTGATCAATTTTCCAAGATGGTGATTTTGGTCACCTAGAAGAGGAGAATCACAATGGAGTCCACTTCCAAGATATTCTTTGAATGAGTATGGCTACATTTTTTGATACCACAAACCATCATCTCAGATTGGGATAGTTGGTTCCTCAACACATTTTGGTCAAGCCTCTAGTCACGACTGGACACCAAGATCACCAAATCCATAGCCTTTCACCCCAAAAATTATGGCCAAACTGAGGTCATCAATAGGATGATCATGTATATCTTGCACATGTACAATTACAAACATCCATGCACATGGGATCAGAGTCTTCCCCATGTTCAACATAGTTACAATAGAGTCATACATAGCTCAACTAGGCACAACCCCTTTTAGGTGGGGTTGGGATTTCAACCCTTGGATTCCATGGATGTTGCACTACCCCTTGCGTCCATAGAGGAATAATTTTCCCATGCTCAAACCAAAGTTGAAAAATCCACCTAATTCATTGAATGAATCCAACACATCCGCCAACAGGTTGAATATATTTTTCAAAATTCCAATGCCAAGTACAAGTAACATCATGATCAACATCGTGTGCCATGCAAGTTTCAGGTGGGAGATAAAGTTTGGTTTCATTTATAGAAAGAATGCCTTACAAGACCCCATCTAAATATTTTTCCACTCTGTTATGGACCTTAAACCATCATCGATTTTGTGCGTGACAATTCTTTTCAGCTCAACATCTCCCCCTTCCTTGGCTTTCACCCAGTATTTAATGTGGACCTTCTTTAGCCATACTTTCCACCATTATTGGACAACTAAAAGATAGAAGAACAATTGAAACCAACCGATATCAACACTAAATTAATGGAATAGGAATCCACATATCATATCATGGACACATAGGTTAATGGTATTCGCCAACAGAAGCTTCAACTTTATCGTGTTGTCAAAGTGCGACAACTTCTACACCAAGGCAAGTGGGTCACCCGGGGCCAAATTTAGCATATATTTTCTCATATGATTGGGGAACTCAAAAAACTGGAGACCTGATCCAAGTGCATATTAGTGGCCACCCACCTATTCCAACTAGCTCAAAATATTTTTCTAGGAAATTAAAATTTTTATAAGTTTTTCGATCCCTAAACTTTCAAGGACATTTTGAGGGCCTAAATGACGTTTTTCAAGATCTAGCACTTAAAATATGGCCAAATTATTTAATTAGTCGCCCAAAATTAATCTCTACGATGATACCTTTCCAACGATCTATCGTATGCCTCAAGAAGATATCGTATGCCAAAGTTATGCCCCCGGGAAGTTGATACACCAAACTACCCAAAATGGGGTCCACAAAACTATTGGCTTTTCATCTTCTAGGGTTAGGGTTTTGGATTTTATTTATGAAAAAATGCCTTTGGATCCTCATTGTAACAAAATCTTCTTACGAATGTGAGTAGCCATCACATCTCTTCTGAGAGATAAGATTCCACCATTCTGGCAGTCTTTCACTCTGTATTTCTACAGTTTTGTACATTTCACTCATTAATAGAAATTGTATATTATTGTATCTATGTGTTTATGGTTGCATCTATGATATATTTCTGTTATATTATTGGATATCCAAGATATCTCCGTACATTTATTTATTATATATCCTCTCTCATTTTGTTCTGAAAATAATTTGGATCAGTGGTATCACAGTAGGTTGATCATTTTTTTCAGTGCATGTCCTCGATGAGGTCCAAGTATAGCAAGTTGGGTTTTGAGCTTGTCCCTCTTGAGGAAAATTGCTCTCATACTCCCAAGAAACCTTACATGGTGGAAGAAAATAAAAATGGCAGAGCAGGAGATTATATTAATATGTTGCTTGAGCAAGCTCTGAGGCGATAGAGGGACAAAATGATGGAGAATTTTTCCCACATCTGTCCATGCATGTCAATAACAATAGGTGAATCTTCATAAAGAGGCCACTTTGGTGGCACCTCACCTTTTAAGGTACAATTTAATTTTGATATTCCCATATTTGAAGGAAATATAGATGTGGATGCCCTATAGAAATGGTTAAATATGCTAGAAGGTTATTTCTCTATTAATAATTTCTCCGATAAGGAAAATATCACCTTCACACTCCTTAAGGCTCTCCTCCTTGTCAAACATTGGTGGGAAAATTATTTGGGAGAAATTTTTTACATAGGATTCTAGAATAAATAAGGTCGAGCCCAATTGGGATATTTTTGTGGATGCAGTCAAGGAACAATATTACCCTATTAGAAACTATGATGAATAGTACATGAGATGGACCACACTATGGCAAGAGAGGGGCCAAGCAGTGTCATAGTTCACCAATACCTTTCATACCTTGCATACCAAGATGGGTACCAAAGAATCTGAGCCACATCTAGTTTTGAAATACCGTGGGACTCTACACAAATACATCCAAACTGAAATGAATTTTCTAAAAATCTCATCATTGGATGTTACTTATCGATATGTTGTTAAAATAGAGAATAAATTTAAGCACCAGAATAAGCGAGAGTTCAATTATGCAAATCCGAAACAACCAAATTATGGTAAAAACGACCCTAACAACCACCCTTCAGAAAATAATTCCAAGCCACGGGAAAAGAATGGTAATGAAAAGGTGAATAAGGACACTTAAAAATGGTGTGATTTCAAAAAAATACCCTAGAAAAACACCAATGAATGTCACTGAAAACATTCATTGGTGGCCGAGATAAAATACGAGTAAAACCATGATTTAGAAAATACTAGTATAAGATAGATCATCGATGTAGACCCCACTACTACTGTTGTGACCACAACAATTCAACCAGAAGAACCAGACTCAAGAAGGGGAGCACCTTTTTCATTCATAAATATGGGTGAAGGGGACCCCGCTACATTTTATTGTTGATAGTGGACGCTAGAAGAACCTCATCTCAACAAAGGTCATCAAACAGTTGGGTTTGGCGACAACACAACACCTACAACCATACAAAATTGGGTGTCCTCACCAAGGATGAGATATTTGTATCATCTAGTAGTGTCATTTGTCATATGGTATCCATCCCTTCAAGGATGAGGTATTTTGTGATGTTTCCCAGCTAGATTTCTTTGATGTTCTCTTGGGCCATCCATATATGTGGAAGCACCATGTTATTTATGAGTCTCGACCCCGTAGTGTCATTGTTACTTTGGGGGGTCATTTATAAAGGATACCAGAGGTAGTTTTGAATATTGTCCCACATAAATAGTTCTGCAAGGTAGTATCTCATACTACAAAATTCAGCTTCTTCACAATATGTTCAAAAGTTGAACAAAATAACACTGCAATCACTACAACCTCAGTCCAAGCACATTCTTTCTAGCGGAAGTAGGTCGACAATATTGAAGCAAAGAGGAAGGATTCCTTCTGCACACAGTCATATCATGTAGCCAGAATGGTTAAAAATTTACAACCATTCCAGCCACGGGTTTATGATAGCCTTCAACAAGCTAAGCAATGCAACTTCGCAAGCAAGGAAAGTGGCTCATCAAGATGCAGATTCAACAAACACTTCCCTATCCCCCATGCACTCAACGCAATAGATACCATTGCTTCCTAAGGAGGTAAAATTGATTGAAGTGGATATTGCTGGCCTCCCACCTATTCCAACTGGCTCAAAATAGTTTTCTACCAACTTACTATTTTAGCAATTTTTCGATTCCTAAACTTTTGAGGTCATTTTGAGGGCCTAAATGATTTTTTTCAATATCGAGCACCTAAATGGTTTCCAAAGGTTCTGATTGAGCCCCCAAAATGAATCTTCTCAACGATACCTTTTCAATAAGCTATTATGTTCCCAAAATGAATATTGTATGCCAAAGTTACACCCCCGAGAAGTTGATACACCAAACTACCCAAAACAATGTCCACAAAATTGTTGGATTTCATGTTCTGGGGTTAGGGTTTTGGAATTTCTTTATGATAAAAAGGAATTTAGAGCCTCATTGTAAAATTGGATTCTTGTGAATGTGATTATCCATCACAGATCTTCTCAGAGATAAGCTGCCACCATTTGAGTGACTCTTTCACTCTGTATTTCTACAGTTTTGTACATTTCAGTCATTAATAGAAATTCTGTATTACTATATCTTTGTGTTTGTGGTTGCATCTATGATATATTTTTGTTATATTATTGGATATCTGAGATATCTCTCTACATTTATTTATTATATCTTCACTCTCATTTTGTGCTGAAAATAATATGGATCAAGAGCATTGCTTCCTAAGGGGGGAGGGTTGATCCAGGTGGATATTGGTGGCCACCCACCTCTTCCAATGGGCTCACATATAGTTTTCATCTTGGAAATTGTTTTATATTGTTTTGGGTCCTAAACGTCTGCGACCGTTTTGAGGCCCTAAACAACATTTTTTGGGCCCGCCACAGTCACACTATTAATGGAGTCATAGTGTGATGGAATAATGTGTAGTCCTCGGATAGACCTTTCTAACATGCTATCATGTGACTAAAACAAAGATTGTATGGAAAATTTATGACCCCAGGAAGTTGATGTAACAACTTACCCCATCGGGGCCCACATAACTTTTGGCACTTCATCTCCTAGGGTTAAGTTTTTGGATGTCTACGGTTTTATGATTACTTCTTGATGATAAAAAGTCTTGGAGGCCTCATTGTAAGGGGCTCAGGAGAATTCACTTATCCACCACATCTCTTCTCAATTATTAGCTACCACCATTCGAGAAAGATTGTTTCATTCTACATTTTATAGTTCAATAGATTTCTTTATTGAATAGAAGTTAAGTTTCATAGTATCTTTGTTATTGTTCTCTATATATTTGTGTTAATGTTATATATCTATGTTTCATTTCATTATGCATATAAATATAGATCATATATAGAATGCAGTCTGGATTTCCTCCTAATTTACAAAAGAAAACTCACCACTTGGTTTAAGGAGAAGCACCAAAGAAATTTTGAATGTGAGTTTGGGTTTTCTTTGTAGAAGAGAGATCTGCATTATTTAGGAGAAATATGGAGTCATGTATACCGAAACAGAGGAATGTATGGACTGGTTGGACCATTTTCATTGGTGTTGTGTGGACACCAAAACAAGTAGGAATACGAATTCCACTTAGAAGGATAGAGGTTCTAGAACAAAAGATAGCAATAAGATCAGGATCCCTGATGAATTTATGCTACTTTCATGGTGCATAATGTTAAAAATAATCTCATTGTCACCTTTGTCTTCCAGCACACCTAGTTGAGTGGAGTTAGACTCTATTTTGTCTTTTAGTCAAGTTATTGCTTACTACAATGTCAGGTAGATATCCGTTGGATCTATTATGTATTATGTGTAATCTATTTAATAGATAAAAGGGTATTGAAACCCTAAGGAGTTTTTCCACATATATGTGTTAATGTTTACTTTTCTCTCTTCCTCTAAACTTTATGATGAGTTTCCATAATCTTTATTTCAATATGAATATGTCTTGGTCTTCTCACAATCGATTTCTCTAGTTATCGACTCCTCCAGTTGAACTGAATTCTAGAAACAACTTGAGTTATTTAATTTGTTGGTTCTTTCATCAATTTGATTGGGCCTATTAATGTTGATACCTTCCATCCAAGAAATGGTAATCTTACTACACATGACATGGATAAATATTTATATGGATGTTTTAAAGTCCCTCTACTTAACATAGTTCCTCGACAAGTTGTAGTGGTAGATAATGAAAGTCCAATCGTTGTTACATTGAACTATAGTGCAATCGAGCTTCTTGGAATCTCTCCAAAGCACCTGAGTTTAGTTTCCACACACTTGACCTCCAACACAAGAATTAGAAGAGAATCGTATCGTTGCCAAAGGATCTTAATATCCCATCTGTTTGAAAATAATTCCACTATATATATAACCAGAGTGTTACATAGCATAGAATTTCATGTGTTTATTTGCATAGTTCTATGTGAAAGTCTCCATGGTACAATCCCATATGAGAGGGCCAACACTTATAAACCAAAAATAGCAATGGTCTAAAATTTGATCAGCCTTCATCAAGAAAACACTAAAAACATTAGTGCTCGAGAGAATCCTTGAATATCTAGTCGCATGGGTGTTGTAACTGAATGGAAACATTGCACATGGAAAATGAAAATCTAGGAATCAAAGAAGATAAATAATTTGATTTGGACTTAGGTTCTATATTAAGGTATTTTTTTAAATCTATAGTTCTACACATTTTTTAATAGGTTCCACTAGAAACTTAGGGCCAACCCAAGGACCAGTTCTTCTTGGCAAGAACTACAAGTTATGGTCCTTGCGAATGGAATTCTTCCTTCAAGCAAAAGAATTCTTGAAACCTATGGAGAATGGATTCACAAAGCCACCCCCAACAAACGTATATGCCATGACAATTACACAGAAAAATGTTGTTGTAGAACTCAGAAAGAAAGCAAACAAGGCCAAGTACTGGATTCAAAATCCAATAGATGACTCAATTTTTTTGAAGATAACTAGTGTTTCCACAACAAAGAAGCCTAGGATATTGTCAAATTAGCCTATCAGGGAAATGATGAAGTGAAGACAGTCAAGCTTCATACTTTGAGAACTTGGTTTGAAACTATGAAGATGAGTGGCATGGAAAATGTTGAATCACAAAATCAAAGAGGAAGAGGGAGAAAATGGATAGATAAATCGAAAATGCATTGTTGCTATTGCAGAAATTTTGATCACTATGAGAATGAATGAAAAAAAGAAGTAGTCATATCAAAACTAAGGTAGAGAAAATGTCTCCAATACTGAAGGAGAAACTTCTAAAGAAATGTTTATTTCACGCCATACATCTGAAGAAGGTCACTCCAAGGACCTTTGGTTGTTGGAAAACATTTGTAGAAAAAACATAAAAAGTAACAAAGATTTGATTTATAGCATGGATACTACTATCAAATCTAAAATTAATCTAGGTGATTATTCTGAAGTAAAATATCTAAGAAAAGGTATTGTGTTTGTTTTAACTAAACAAGATCAACAGAAAGACATACATGATGTCTATTACATACCAAACCGTAAACACAATATGATAAGTGTAAAATAATTAATGGAGCATGGATATGATGTCTTATTCAATGGTTCATCATGCTTAATTATGGATAAAAAACCTAGTAGGAAACTCATTGCAAAAATCCAAATGACTAAGAATATGATGTTTCCATTAAATTTAAAAAGTGTCAATTTGTCCCAGTCATATTCCCAAAATGTCTCAAAAACATATGAGACTCTATTATGGAATGCTATGTTTGGTCATATTCCTTTTGGAAGTCGTAGTCTTCCTCAAAAACATTAAATGGTAAAAGTATCCCTGTTTTTAATGAACAAGATAGTCCTTGTAAAAGTTGTATAATTGGAAAGCATAAGAGAGACAACTTTCCAACATCCTCCCATAAAGAAAAAGAAAATTTAAAATTGATTCACATAGATCTCTGCAGACCAATGCAAACCCAATCCATTGGTGGCATTTTTTTTATTTTCTGACCTTTATTGATGATTTTAATAGGAAAATGTGTATTTATTTCTTAAAAATAAGTCTGACACTTTTTCAAAGTTTAAAGAATTCAAATCTGAAGAAAAAAATAGAGTGGAAAGTATGTGAAAGTGCTCAAGTCATATGGAGGAGGGGAATACAACTCAAAGTATTTTGTGTATTTTTGTAGACAACAAGGAATTATAATGAAGAACACAACCTGATATACTCCATAGCAAAATGGAGTGGCTGAAAGAGAAAATGAAACCATCATGAACATGGCCAAAAGTATGCTTAGAGTGACGAATTTGTCCAATGACTATTGGGATGAAGCAGTTTCCTATTCAATTTACATTATAAATAAATCTCCCACAAAAAGTGTGAAGGATAAAGTACCTAAAGAGACATGGAATGAAACAAATTTGGATGTTTCTCACTTTAGAATTTTTGAATGCATTGCTTTTGCACATATCCTTGAAGAGCTAAGAAAGAAACTTGTAAACATAATTGAAAAATGCATCTTCATAAGATACAATGAACAATGAAAATCCTATATATTATACAATCCAATCACCAAGAAATTTCTCATGAGAAGGGATGTCAAGTTCTTAGAAAAAAAATCATGGAGTGAGCATGATAATGAGACATCTGATAGTCAAAATCTACTACAACAAATTGATGAACAAACAAAAAATTCAGAACAACAAGCACATCCACCAAGACTGCCAATATTACAGGTACAAATACAACAATAACGCTTTGTGAATGGTTCTTCTTCCAAAAGTGAATCATCTACTTCAGCATAAAATCAATGAACAAGGAGTATAAGGGAAATTTATGAGCAGAACAATGACATTGAGAAGAAAGGTAATTTTGTGTTACTGTCCTCTCAGCCAACCTTCATTGAAGAATAAGTAAAAGAAGAAAATCGGGTACAGGCAATGAATGAGGAAATTGAAGCCATATAAATGAAAATGACTTGGGAACTTATTCATCTTCCAGTAGAGAAATCCAGCATAGTTGTCAAGTGGGTATACAAAAAAAAACTTAATGAAAAAGGAAAGATTTAGAAGCATAAGGCAAGGTTGGTTTCCAAAGGTTTCTCTCAACAACTTGGCATTGACTATGGAGAAATTTTTTCTCCTATAGAAATGTTAGATATGGTAAGGAAAATTTTATCCATTGCAGCTCAAAACAAATGTCAATTCTACCAGTTAGATGTAAAGTCATCCTTTTTTAATGACATACTACAACAAGAAGTATATCTGGATCAACCACATGGTTTTGAGGTCAAAGTACAAAAGGATACATTATATATGTTGAAGAAATTATTTCATGGCTCAAAGAAATCTCCAAGTTCTTTGTATAATCGAATTGAATCTTATATTATCAAAAGTGGATTCAACAGGAGTAGTAATGAGCCAAATCTCTATACAAAATCAGATCATGAAGGAAAAATTATCATTGTTTGTCTCTATGTTGATGATATGATTTATACAATAAATACGATGTTAGAAAAATATAAAGTTGTCATGAAAACAACGTTTGATATGATTGATATTGGACTCATGAAATGTTTTTGGGAATTGAAGTTGAGAAATCCTCCCATCGTATTTTTGTTTGTCAACAAAATTATGCTACAAACATTTTGAAAATATTTAAAATGGATAAATGAAAGCCAACAAAAAATCTTATTGCACTAGGAAAAAAATTAAGTAAACAAGATGAAGTCTCAACAGTTGATTCAAATTTATATAAGGGGCTAGTATGTATTCGCATGTATCTTATTGCAACTAGACCTGATATAATGTTTGCAACAAGATTTGTTTCTATCTTTATGAATCCCCCAAGGATTCTCACTAAAAAAGTTGGAAAAATAATCCTAAGGTATGTTGAAGGGACACTTAACTATGGTTTGAGGTACACAACTTCTTAAGATTATTCACTTGCAGGGTACATAGACAATGATTTTACAGGCACCGTAGATGATAGGAAAAACATATTTGGATATTTTTTTCATTGGGAACCAATCTCATTTTATGGGCATCTAAGAAATAGTCCATAGTTTCAATATCTTCTGCAAAGGCAGGATATATAGCAACAACTTCAACAACATGTCAAGTAGTATGAATGACAAGACTTTTAAATGATTTGAAAAAAATGGAAAAGGAGCCAACTTGTATTTTCTATGATAACAACCCAACCATCGCATTCTCAAATAATCATGTGTTTCATAAGAAAAGAAAACAAATTAACACTTGTTTTATTTTCATCTGAGAGTTTGTCAATAATGGTGATATTTCTCTTCAATTTTGTGGATCAGGAGATGATTAGCTAGCAGACATTTTAGCAGACATTTTAACTAAACCACCAGGAAAAACACCAATAAAACTCTTTGGAATGGAAACCCTAGGCACTGGCCAATGAAGAAGAACAATCATAAATGTTGGAGTATGACTTCAATACCCCCAATTATCATCATACCTATAATATAGTCCCATAGTTCCTTAGATCCTGACAGTGGATTTGTCGTCAAATAAAAGAGAACATAGCTGATTGTTCTCCAAGTGAAGATGCTCGTTGGCAGGATCAAAATGGGTAGAAATTAAATCCCCTCATAGTGTAATAACATACATAATAGAGTCATGTGTCAATGGAACATACCCACAAGGTGTCAATGTGTGTAAATCAGAGAACCATGATCACTCTAAAATGGCAGATAATGCTTGGATTGAGAGAAAATGCAATGTAGGGAAGACATAAGACATAGGTTCCCTTCACTATCCAAAGTGTTGAAAATGTACTAGCTAATTTCCCACGTGGTTTCATGTAGATCGGATAAAAATAGAATTTGCATGCATGCACACTACAATGAACAGTTTGTGTAACTGGTGGATCATATTGTCAATTTGTCTAATTGTTTGATAGATGTTATTTATACGAGCATACCCATAGAGGTGAAGTGAGAAATGTAGTGTAGAATAGTGTGTGTAAAGAGACAAGAGGATGGTTGTGTTCATCTGGTTGGTTATTTTAATTATCCCTTGAATAATAAGAATATCAATTATCATTTACCCATGGTTTTTCCAGTATTGGGTTTCCTTGTAAATAACTGTGTCAATTGTGTGATTGTTGTTGTTTCTGGTTTGTTCTTGGTTTTGTTTTCTTTTCCATTAAAACCTTGTTACATTTATGCTTTTGATTCCCAACAAGTGGTACCAAAGCACAAAGTTGAAGGATCTGAGAGAAAAGGAGAAGAGAATATGTTCACTAGATATCAGAGCAGGTTAACTGAGACAAGAAAATTTGTGTGAGTTAAAGAGAGGCATTGGATGAGATATTGTGTGCAGAAGAAAGAGCACCCAATTTCATATTCTGAGGGTGAGTTTCTACGGAAACTGACACATGGAGATCCATGTGCGAGTGTAGGAGGGAGATAGTTTTTTGTCTATCATGGGCCATCCCTATCAAGGGGGGCAATAATTCACTCGCAAAATTCCCCTTACAAAAGGTGTGATACACTCGTGGAGATATTTCCATGGAGTATTCACATTGAAAATTATTTACTTTTCACTCATGGAAAGTCATGGCAATGTATGGAAATTTGTTTATTCATAGAGCGATGACTCTGATAAGACGTGGAAAGTGTTTTCATGAGAATTCTAAGTTTGAAGTGGTGTAATTTAATGGGAAAAATAACTTTGATTTATGGAACCTCAATATGTGGGATCTTCTCATACAACAAGGGCAACAACAAGAGCAGTGATGGTTGATGTAAGACCTTAATTTCTATTTTTAGTTCACTATTTTCCTTTCTTGATTTTCTTTATAGCATAATAACTAACAACAACATGATAGTCAACAACAAGATTTTTAGCACTAGAAGTCACCTCTGGATTGCAGCAAAGGTAAGCCCAGTACCCATCGGTTTGTATGCCACAAAGAATAAATTAAGGTGGTAAAATGGATGAAAACTCAAGGAAATATCGCTCTAACATCGAAATACAGACTACGCAATGGATGAGCAAGTGAGGTCTTGATCTAACTTCAATTAGTAAGTTGTAGCAAAGGGTGAGTAGGGAGAAGAACTGGTGAGGAGATGTAGAGGTCAGCTATGGACATNGGGGTCCACAAAACTATTGGCTTTTCATCTTCTAGGGTTAGGGTTTTGGATTTTATTTATGAAAAAATGCCTTTGGATCCTCATTGTAACAAAATCTTCTTACGAATGTGAGTAGCCATCACATCTCTTCTGAGAGATAAGATTCCACCATTCTGGCAGTCTTTCACTCTGTATTTCTACAGTTTTGTACATTTCACTCATTAATAGAAATTGTATATTATTGTATCTATGTGTTTATGGTTGCATCTATGATATATTTCTGTTATATTATTGGATATCCAAGATATCTCCGTACATTTATTTATTATATATCCTCTCTCATTTTGTTCTGAAAATAATTTGGATCAGTGGTATCACAGTAGGTTGATCATTTTTTTCAGTGCATGTCCTCGATGAGGTCCAAGTATAGCAAGTTGGGTTTTGAGCTTGTCCCTCTTGAGGAAAATTGCTCTCATACTCCCAAGAAACCTTACATGGTGGAAGAAAATAAAAATGGCAGAGCAGGAGATTATATTAATATGTTGCTTGAGCAAGCTCTGAGGCGATAGAGGGACAAAATGATGGAGAATTTTTCCCACATCTGTCCATGCATGTCAATAACAATAGGTGAATCTTCATAAAGAGGCCACTTTGGTGGCACCTCACCTTTTAAGGTACAATTTAATTTTGATATTCCCATATTTGAAGGAAATATAGATGTGGATGCCCTATAGAAATGGTTAAATATACTAGAAGGTTATTTCTCTATTAATAATTTCTCCGACAAGGAAAATATCACCTTCACACTCCTTAAGGCTCTCCTCCTTGTCAAACATTGGTGGGAAAATTATTTGGGAGAAAAGTTTTACATAGGATTCTAGAATAAATGAGGTCGAGCCCAATTGGGATATTTTTGTGGATGCGGTCAAGGAACAATATTACCCTATTGGAAACTATGATGAATAGTACATGAGATGGACCACACTATGGCAAGAGAGGGGCCAAGCAGTGTCATATTTCACCAATACCTTTCATACCTTGCATACCAAGATGGGTACCAAAGAATCTGAGCCACATCTGGTTTTGAAATACCGTGGGACTCTACACAAATACATCCAAACTGAAATGAATTTTCTAAAAATCTCATCATTGGATGTTACTTATCAATATGTTGTTAAAATAGAGAATAAATTTAAGCACCAGAATAAGCGGGAGTTCAGTTATGCAAATCTGAAACAACCAAATTATGGTAAAAACGACCCTAACAACCATCCTTCAGAAAATAATTCCAAGCCACAGGAAAAGAAGGGTAATGAAAAGGTGAATAAGGACACTTAAAAATGGTGTGATTTCAAAAAAATACCCTAGAAAAACACCAATGAATGTCACTCAAAACATTCATTGGTGGCCGAGATCAAATACAAGGAGTCAAACCATGATTTAGAAAATACTAGTAGAAGATAGATCATCGATGTAGACCCCACTGCTACTGTTGTGACCACAACAATTCAACCAGAAGAACCAGACTAAAGAAGGGGAGCACCTTTTTCATTCACAAATATGGGTGAAAGGGACCCCGCTACATTTTGTTGTTGATAGTGGATGCTAGAAGAACCTCATCTCAGCAAAGGTCATCAAACAGTTGGGCTTGGCGACAACACAACACCTACAACCATACAACATTGGGTGTCCTCACCAAGGACGAGATATTTGTATCATCTAGTAGTGTCATTTGTCATATGGTATCCATCCCTTCAAGGATGAGGTATTTTGTGATGTTTCCCAGCTAGATTTCTTTGATGTTCTCTTGGGCCATCGATATATGTGGAAGCACCATGTTATTTATGACTCTCGACCCCGTAGTTTCATTGTTACTTTGGGGGGTCATTTATAAAGGATACCAGAGGTATTTTTGAATATTGTCCCACATAAATAGTTCTTCAAGGTAGTATCTCATACTACAAAATTCAGCTTCTTCACAATATGTTCAAAAGGTGAACAAAATAACACTGCAATCACTACAACCTCAGTCCAAGCACATTCATTCTAGCGGAAGTAGGTCGACAATATTGAAGCAAAGAGGAAGGATTCCTTCTTCACACAATCATATCATGTAGCCAAAATGGTTAAAAATTTACAACCGTTTCAGCCACGGGTTCATGATAGCCTTAAACAAGCTAAGCAGTGCAACTTTGCAAGCAAGGAAAGTGGCTCATCAAGATGCAGATTCAACAAACACTTCCCTATCCCCCATGCACTCAACACAATAGATACCATTTCTTCCTAAGGAGGTAAAATTGATTGAAGTGGATATTGCTAGCCTCCCACCTATTCCAACTGGCTCAAAATAGTTTTATACCAACTTACTATTTTAGCAGTTTTTCGATTCCTAAACTTTTGAGGCCATTTTGAGGGCCTAAATGATTTTTTTCAGTATCGAGCACCTAAATGGTTTCCAAAGGTTCTGATTGAGCCCCCAAAATGAATCTTCTCAACGATACCTATTCAATGAGCTATTATGTTCCCAAAATGAATATTGTATGCCAAAGTTACACCCCCGAGAAGTTGATACACCAAACTACCCAAAACAATGTCCACAAAATTGTTGGATTTCATTTTCTGGGGTTAGGGTTTTGGAATTTCTTTATGATAAAAATGAATTTAGAGCCTCATTGTAAAATTGGCTTCTTTTGAATGTGATTATCCATCACAGATCTTCTCAGAGATAAGTTGCCACCATTTGAGTGACTCTTTCACTCTATATTTCTATAGTTTTGTACATGTCAGTCATTAATAGAAATTGTGTATTACTATATCTTTGTGTTTGTGGTTGCATCTATGATATATTTTTGTTATATTATTGGATATATGAGATATCTCTCTACATTTATTTATTATATCTTCGCTCTCATTTTGTGCTGAGAATAATCTGGATCAAGAGCATTTCTTCCTAAGGGGGGAGGGTTGATCCAGGTGGATATTGGTGGCCACCCACCTCTTCCAATGGGCTCACATATAGTTTTCATCTTGGAAATTGTTTTATATTGTTTTGGGTCCTAAACGTCTGCGACCGTTTTGAGGCCCTAAACAACATTTTTTGGGCCCGCCACAGTCACACTATTAATGGAGTCATAGTGTGATGGAATAATGTGTAGTCCTCGGATAGACCTTTCTAACATGCTATCATGTGACTAAAACAAAGATTGTATGGAAAATTTATGACCCCAGGAAGTTGATGTAACAACTTACCCCATCGGGGCCCACATAACTTTTGGCACTTCATCTCCTAGGGTTAAGTTTTTGGATGTCTACGGTTTTATGATTACTTCTTGATGATAAAAAGTCTTGGAGGCCTCATTGTAAGGGGCTCAGGAGAATTCACTTATCCACCACATCTCTTCTCAATTATTAGCTACCACCATTCGAGAAAGATTGTTTCATTCTACATTTTATAGTTCAATAGATTTCTTTATTGAATAGAAGTTAAGTTTCATAGTATCTTTGTTATTGTTCTCTATATATTTGTGTTAATGTTATATATCTATGTTTCATTTCATTATGCATATAAATATAGATCATATATAGAATGCAGTCTGGATTTCCTCCTAATTTACAAAAGAAAACTCACCACTTGGTTTAAGGAGAAGCACCAAAGAAATTTTGAATGTGAGTTTGGGTTTTCTTTGTAGAAGAGAGATCTGCATTATTTAGGAGAAATATGGAGTCATGTATACCGAAACAGAGGAATGTATGGACTGGTTGGACCATTTTCATTGGTGTTGTGTGGACACCAAAACAAGTAGGAATACGAATTCCACTTAGAAGGATAGAGGTTCTAGAACAAAAGATAGCAATAAGATCAGGATCCCTGATGAATTTATGCTACTTTCATGGTGCATAATGTTAAAAATAATCTCATTGTCACCTTTGTCTTCCAGCACACCTAGTTGAGTGGAGTTAGACTCTATTTTGTCTTTTAGTCAAGTTATTGCTTACTACAATGTCAGGTAGATATCCGTTGGATCTATTATGTATTATGTGTAATCTATTTAATAGATAAAAGGGTATTGAAACCCTAAGGAGTTTTTCCACATATATGTGTTAATGTTTACTTTTCTCTCTTCCTCTAAACTTTATGATGAGTTTCCATAATCTTTATTTCAATATGAATATGTCTTGGTCTTCTCACAATCGATTTCTCTAGTTATCGACTCCTCCAGTTGAACTGAATTCTAGAAACAACTTGAGTTATTTAATTTGTTGGTTCTTTCATCAATTTGATTGGGCCTATTAATGTTGATACCTTCCATCCAAGAAATGGTAATCTTACTACACATGACATGGATAAATATTTATATGGATGTTTTAAAGTCCCTCTACTTAACATAGTTCCTCGACAAGTTGTAGTGGTAGATAATGAAAGTCCAATCGTTGTTACATTGAACTATAGTGCAATCGAGCTTCTTGGAATCTCTCCAAAGCACCTGAGTTTAGTTTCCACACACTTGACCTCCAACACAAGAATTAGAAGAGAATCGTATCGTTGCCAAAGGATCTTAATATCCCATCTGTTTGAAAATAATTCCACTATATATATAACCAGAGTGTTACATAGCATAGAATTTCATGTGTTTATTTGCATAGTTCTATGTGAAAGTCTCCATGGTACAATCCCATATGAGAGGGCCAACACTTATAAACCAAAAATAGCAATGGTCTAAAATTTGATCAGCCTTCATCAAGAAAACACTAAAAACATTAGTGCTCGAGAGAATCCTTGAATATCTAGTCGCATGGGTGTTGTAACTGAATGGAAACATTGCACATGGAAAATGAAAATCTAGGAATCAAAGAAGATAAATAATTTGATTTGGACTTAGGTTCTATATTAAGGTATTTTTTTAAATCTATAGTTCTACACATTTTTTAATAGGTTCCACTAGAAACTTAGGGCCAACCCAAGGACCAGTTCTTCTTGGCAAGAACTACAAGTTATGGTCCTTGCGAATGGAATTCTTCCTTCAAGCAAAAGAATTCTTGAAACCTATGGAGAATGGATTCACAAAGCCACCCCCAACAAACGTATATGCCATGACAATTACACAGAAAAATGTTGTTGTAGAACTCAGAAAGAAAGCAAACAAGGCCAAGTACTGGATTCAAAATCCAATAGATGACTCAATTTTTTTGAAGATAACTAGTGTTTCCACAACAAAGAAGCCTAGGATATTGTCAAATTAGCCTATCAGGGAAATGATGAAGTGAAGACAGTCAAGCTTCATACTTTGAGAACTTGGTTTGAAACTATGAAGATGAGTGGCATGGAAAATGTTGAATCACAAAATCAAAGAGGAAGAGGGAGAAAATGGATAGATAAATCGAAAATGCATTGTTGCTATTGCAGAAATTTTGATCACTATGAGAATGAATGAAAAAAAGAAGTAGTCATATCAAAACTAAGGTAGAGAAAATGTCTCCAATACTGAAGGAGAAACTTCTAAAGAAATGTTTATTTCACGCCATACATCTGAAGAAGGTCACTCCAAGGACCTTTGGTTGTTGGAAAACATTTGTAGAAAAAACATAAAAAGTAACAAAGATTTGATTTATAGCATGGATACTACTATCAAATCTAAAATTAATCTAGGTGATTATTCTGAAGTAAAATATCTAAGAAAAGGTATTGTGTTTGTTTTAACTAAACAAGATCAACAGAAAGACATACATGATGTCTATTACATACCAAACCGTAAACACAATATGATAAGTGTAAAATAATTAATGGAGCATGGATATGATGTCTTATTCAATGGTTCATCATGCTTAATTATGGATAAAAAACCTAGTAGGAAACTCATTGCAAAAATCCAAATGACTAAGAATATGATGTTTCCATTAAATTTAAAAAGTGTCAATTTGTCCCAGTCATATTCCCAAAATGTCTCAAAAACATATGAGACTCTATTATGGAATGCTATGTTTGGTCATATTCCTTTTGGAAGTCGTAGTCTTCCTCAAAAACATTAAATGGTAAAAGTATCCCTGTTTTTAATGAACAAGATAGTCCTTGTAAAAGTTGTATAATTGGAAAGCATAAGAGAGACAACTTTCCAACATCCTCCCATAAAGAAAAAGAAAATTTAAAATTGATTCACATAGATCTYTGCAGACCAATGCAAACCCAATCCATTGGTGGCATTTTTTTTATTTTCTGRCCTTTATTGATGATTTTAATAGGAAAATGTGTATTTATTTCTTAAAAATAAGTCWGACACTTTTTCAAWGTTTAAAGAATTCAAATCTGAAGAAAAAAAATAGAGTGGAAAGTATGTGAAAGTGCTCARGTCATATGGAGGAGGGGAATACAACTCAAAGTATTTTGTGTATTTTTGTAGACAACAAGGAATTATAATGAAGAACACAACCTGATATACTCCATAGCAAAATGGAGTGGYTGAAAGAGAAAATGAAACCATCATGAACATGGCCARAAGTATGCTTAGAGTGACGAATTTGTCCAATGACTATTGGGATGAAGYAGTTTCCTATTCAATTTMCATTATAAATAAATMTYCCACAAAAAGTGTGAAGGATAAAGTACCTMAAGAGACATGGAATGAAACAAATTTGGATGTTTCTCACTTTAGAATTTTTGRATGCATTKCTTTTGCACATATCCTTGAAGAGCTAAGAAAGAAACTTGTMAACATAATTGAAAAATGCATCTTCATAAGATACAATGAACAATRAAAATCCTATATATTATACAATCCAATCACCAAGAAATTTCTCATGAGAAGGGATGTCAAGTTCTTAGAAAAAAAATCATGGAGTGAGCATGATAATGARACATCTGATAGTCAAAATCTACTACAACAAATTGATGAACAAACAAAAAATTCAGAACAACAAGCACATCCAYCAAGACTGCCAATATTACAGGKACAAATACAACAATAACRCTYTGTGAATGGTTCTTCTTCCAAAAGTGAATCATCTACTTCARCATAAAATCAATGAACAAGGAGTATAAGGGAAATTTATGAKCAGAACAATGACATTGAGAAGMAAGGTAATTTTGTGTTACTRTCCTSTCAGCCAACCTTCRTTGAAGAAKAAGTAAAAGAAGAAMATCRGGTACAGGMAATGAATGAGGAAATTGAAGCCATATAAATGAAAATGACTTGGGAACTTATTCATCWTCCAGTAGAGAAATCCAGCATAGYTGTCAAGTGGGTATACAAAAAAAAAACTTAATGAAAAAGGAAAGATTTAGAAKCATAAGGCAAGGTTGGTTTCCAAAGGTTTCTCTCAACAACTTGGCATTGACTATGGMGAAAYTTTTTCTCCTATAGAAATGTTAGATATGGTAAGGAAMATTTTATCCATTGYAGCTCAAAACAAATGTCAATTCTACYAGTTAGATGTAAAGTCATCCTTTTTTAATGACATACTACAACAAGAAGTATATSTGGATCAACCACATGGTTTTGAGGTCAAAGTACAAAAGGATACATTATATATGTTGAAGAAATTATTTCATGGCTCAAAGAAATMTCCAAGTTCTTKGTATAATCGAATTGAATCTTATATTATCAAAAGTGGATTCAACAGGAGTAGTAATGAGCCAAATCTCTATACAAMATCAGATCATGAAGGAAAAAYTATCATTGTTTGTCTCTATGTTGATGATATGATTTATACAATAAATACGATGTTAGAAAAATATAAAGTTGTCATGAAAACARMGTTTGATATGATTGATATTGGACTCATGAAATGTTTTTGGGAATTGAAGTTGAGAAATCCTCCCATSGTATTTTTGTTTGTCARCAAAATTATGCTACAAACATTTTGAAAATATTTAAAATGGATAAATGAAAGCCAACAAAAAATCTTATTGCACTAGGAAAAAAATTAAGTAAACAAGATGAAGTCTCAACAGTTGATTCAAATTTATATAAGGGGCTAGTATGTATTCGCATGTATCTTATTGCAACTAGACCTGATATAATGTTTGCAACAAGATTTGTTTCTATCTTTATGAATCCCCCAAGGATTCTCACTAAAAAAGTTGGAAAAATAATCCTAAGGTATGTTGAAGGGACACTTAACTATGGTTTGAGGTACACAACTTCTTAAGATTATTCACTTGCAGGGTACATAGACAATGATTTTACAGGCACCGTAGATGATAGGAAAAACATATTTGGATATTTTTTTCATTGGGAACCAATCTCATTTTATGGGCATCTAAGAAATAGTCCATAGTTTCAATATCTTCTGCAAAGGCAGGATATATAGCAACAACTTCAACAACATGTCAAGTAGTATGAATGACAAGACTTTTAAATGATTTGAAAAAAATGGAAAAGGAGCCAACTTGTATTTTCTATGATAACAACCCAACCATCGCATTCTCAAATAATCATGTGTTTCATAAGAAAAGAAAACAAATTAACACTTGTTTTATTTTCATCTGAGAGTTTGTCAATAATGGTGATATTTCTCTTCAATTTTGTGGATCAGGAGATGATTAGCTAGCAGACATTTTAGCAGACATTTTAACTAAACCACCAGGAAAAACACCAATAAAACTCTTTGGAATGGAAACCCTAGGCACTGGCCAATGAAGAAGAACAATCATAAATGTTGGAGTATGACTTCAATACCCCCAATTATCATCATACCTATAATATAGTCCCATAGTTCCTTAGATCCTGACAGTGGATTTGTCGTCAAATAAAAGAGAACATAGCTGATTGTTCTCCAAGTGAAGATGCTCGTTGGCAGGATCAAAATGGGTAGAAATTAAATCCCCTCATAGTGTAATAACATACATAATAGAGTCATGTGTCAATGGAACATACCCACAAGGTGTCAATGTGTGTAAATCAGAGAACCATGATCACTCTAAAATGGCAGATAATGCTTGGATTGAGAGAAAATGCAATGTAGGGAAGACATAAGACATAGGTTCCCTTCACTATCCAAAGTGTTGAAAATGTACTAGCTAATTTCCCACGTGGTTTCATGTAGATCGGATAAAAATAGAATTTGCATGCATGCACACTACAATGAACAGTTTGTGTAACTGGTGGATCATATTGTCAATTTGTCTAATTGTTTGATAGATGTTATTTATACGAGCATACCCATAGAGGTGAAGTGAGAAATGTAGTGTAGAATAGTGTGTGTAAAGAGACAAGAGGATGGTTGTGTTCATCTGGTTGGTTATTTTAATTATCCCTTGAATAATAAGAATATCAATTATCATTTACCCATGGTTTTTCCAGTATTGGGTTTCCTTGTAAATAACTGTGTCAATTGTGTGATTGTTGTTGTTTCTGGTTTGTTCTTGGTTTTGTTTTCTTTTCCATTAAAACCTTGTTACATTTATGCTTTTGATTCCCAACAAGTGGTACCAAAGCACAAAGTTGAAGGATCTGAGAGAAAAGGAGAAGAGAATATGTTCACTAGATATCAGAGCAGGTTAACTGAGACAAGAAAATTTGTGTGAGTTAAAGAGAGGCATTGGATGAGATATTGTGTGCAGAAGAAAGAGCACCCAATTTCATATTCTGAGGGTGAGTTTCTACGGAAACTGACACATGGAGATCCATGTGCGAGTGTAGGAGGGAGATAGTTTTTTGTCTATCATGGGCCATCCCTATCAAGGGGGGCAATAATTCACTCGCAAAATTCCCCTTACAAAAGGTGTGATACACTCGTGGAGATATTTCCATGGAGTATTCACATTGAAAATTATTTACTTTTCACTCATGGAAAGTCATGGCAATGTATGGAAATTTGTTTATTCATAGAGCGATGACTCTGATAAGACGTGGAAAGTGTTTTCATGAGAATTCTAAGTTTGAAGTGGTGTAATTTAATGGGAAAAATAACTTTGATTTATGGAACCTCAATATGTGGGATCTTCTCATACAACAAGGGCAACAACAAGAGCAGTGATGGTTGATGTAAGACCTTAATTTCTATTTTTAGTTCACTATTTTCCTTTCTTGATTTTCTTTATAGCATAATAACTAACAACAACATGATAGTCAACAACAAGATTTTTAGCACTAGAAGTCACCTCTGGATTGCAGCAAAGGTAAGCCCAGTACCCATCGGTTTGTATGCCACAAAGAATAAATTAAGGTGGTAAAATGGATGAAAACTCAAGGAAATATCGCTCTAACATCGAAATACAGACTACGCAATGGATGAGCAAGTGAGGTCTTGATCTAACTTCAATTAGTAAGTTGTAGCAAAGGGTGAGTAGGGAGAAGAACTGGTGAGGAGATGTAGAGGTCAGCTATGGACATCGGGTCTTTCAATAGCCTAAGGAGGAAAAGTTTCAAATACAAGATCCTCTTGGATTCAAAAAATTCAAGGAACTGGAGAATCTTAATAGTAACACTATGATCAAACATACATCACAATACAGTCAAACAAACCATGTGAACCCTTCAATCATGGAAACTCCAGTATCAGAAGAAAATAGGATGAAAAGGAAGCTGAATTTCATTAAACAAGAAGTCTCAAATATAGATACATAACCAGAAGAACTAGTTCTTCATTAAAACTTTACAATACGTGAGCTTAGCTCAACCATCGATCATTACAAAATATCAGAACTAAGCATATATGGTCAAAACTTCTCATGGACCCCGGGGACATGATTAGACCACTGCAATCAAGGCTTTGCATCTTCATCCTCTTCTATCAGACTATGCATGTCTTTCTTTTTCAGACATAAACTTAAACCAGTATGGGCTTTGCAAGAAAATCTGTCCACAGGGAAGCCCTAGGCTGATAGTCTTCCGCCACGACCAACCTTCCATGCATTCCATTTATGAGGTGATTTGAGGTTTCAACCACCACCCTTACTTTCATTAACTACCTTCATTCAGATCAGGATGGGGCCTAGCACACATGAATGTTATTGGTGATTCCCATGAATTTGTCGAGTTAATATCAACACCTCGAGGCCATGTTGACCTTCCTCTGTTAACCAATATGGGCGCTTTTGAACTTTGGTGAAACTCTTTCATCATTCAATTTTCCATATGACCATGAGCCATGACCATATTCCTTCATCCTAGGTGCTTCACGAACTCTGGATTCGGGTGTTCTAGGCTGAGCCATGACCATATTCCTGCTTCCTAGGTGCTTCGTGAACTCTGGCTTCGGTTTTTCTAGGCTGAGCCATTCTCGACTCTCCCAATCTAGAGCTTAACGAGCACTAGTTCCCTTTCCAATGATTCCTCCAATGTCACCTCCGCTGTGACCTAGGATTATCTTTCAAGGTACTTTGTTTTTTGTGAGGTGGAGAGTCAGCCAACCTTCCTTCTCCCAATTTTTGATTTTTCAAAATTTTCCAATGTCGAATCAATGACCTAAGGTCTTCTATGATCGGACGGTCCAGATTTCCTCTTTGGGAATTGGGACTTTGCATCTTGGGAAGTCGATGCTTTGTGTGCCTTTCTCACCTCAAAAGTCCTGAAGTGGCTTCCTCTACTTCTCAGATCTGGCGCCATGTGTCCTAATCGAATGAATCACGCTGATTTTGATTTTTGAGAGTTCAGACCCTTGATGAACATCTTTCAATGGTGTTTTGAACTCCCAATTCCCATGATTATTTTCCATCGCTGATATCAGTCCTTTCTCCTGAACTGAAATTCGAGCAATTTTGGGGTCTTTGAAATACTGGATGGAGTTGGGAAAACATAAAGCATCGGTTCATACTTATTTGAGCATAGAAATAGGAAGAACCTAGGCCATTCAACAAACTGGGAAAACAACATGACTTTTCCAACTAAAAGGAAAAACTAAATAAATAGTCTGTGAAGAGATAGAGAAACAAATGAGGGTAAGAACATAGAATCAGGCAAAAATGACACCAACATACAACTCTCAACAACATTATGCGATAACATTTGGCTCCACAGTGGATGACATGCTCCCTACGAGCTAACAAGAACATGTAGTTCCAGTGCCTTAGCTATTGGGTTATGGAGTCTATTATTCATTTGAGAGACAAAAATTAAAGTAAAAATAGGAATGGTATTTACAATGGTGGAATTTCGACTATGGTTTTAAACAAAAACTTTTTCAGGAAATGCCCATTTACAGGGTTGCCAAAAACTTCATCACCCTCCAAATTCTGCAACTTGTAACTGTTGTTTGGAAATTCCTTAGAAATATTGAAGGTGTCGATCCATAAGGCCTCAAACTTGCTATTCTTGCCTCTATCCTACTTGGGTGCATCCCATTTTAGTACTAGCTCTCCCAGCTAGAAGCCCTCTTTTCTTACCTTTCTGTCAAAATCCATCTTGATCTTTTGTTGATGGTCATGTGCTCTGTCTAGAAGCTTCTCTATTGCTTGCTGCACCTCGACCAATTGTTGGACTCTTATGGATGCAGGAGCATTGCATGCTAGCAAGGATAATGTAAGTAGAGGAAAGATGGAAATGCACCAGAGCACATTTTGAGAATGTTTTGAATTTGAAAGATAAAAATTAATGTAATATCTGTAAAATATATGTTTTCTTTTATGATTCAGAGGATGTAACACATATCTTGAGTGGTTTATCTCATTTGTTTGTTGGAGGCAATTGATGTAATAAATGTAATGTAGTTGTAGATCTTTTAATTTGATTAGATAGTTAGATTTGTAGGAGGGAAAACTCTAGAAAGCTCCCTCGTATGTATTGTATTGTAGGATTATTCTCATTGTAAGTTGTAGAGTGAGAGAGAAGAGAAGAACATAAATTGCAGAGGTTGTAAGAGCATATAGTTGTTGCTGTTAAACCCATGTACATAAACACTTGGATTAATATAAGAATTATTTGATCCAATTTCATGGTGCATCATGGTTACTGTTTGCATATATTGAATGGTATGTTTACAGTTGGCTTACGTTTTCTGTTGTGCATTTGTTTCAATGCTATGTTTATGTATGGTCGTGATCTCATGTTGAATGTATGAAATACATGAGAGGAGAAGTATAAGTTTCAATTGTTTCTCTCCCTAAGAATTTCTACAAGGAGTGTAGTGGAAGTCTGCAAGGAGTGCGTTGAAAATATTTTTGAGTTTTCATCTCAGAAAAAGAAAGATCATGAGAGATATCATTGTTCTTATACCAGCAGAAGTGCCAATATAGCATAGATCCATGAAAGGTGTGCATAGGTTGTTTGAAGTCTTATAATTTCCAATCTAAGCAAGTGATTGAAGGGTTTCTATCACAAGGAGTACGCAGAGGGGAAGACATCAGATAATCAGTAATTATCATGAAGGCCGCAAGGAGTGCATGCAAAGATTTCTTAAAACCCTTGAATTTGCAGAAAGTATAAGCTTAGGAGGAATAGAGACTTCAAGAAAGTCGAGGGAAATATGAGGGTTGAAGTCACCTAGCAGAAGCCATGTCCAGGAGGGATAGCAGTCTTCATATTGGGATCAATGAGATTCGTTGATCTAGGGATTTGAGATTTTGGTTTTTCGAAAGTAGGAATATTGGGGGAGTTTACAATTCGAGATTCATGATATGCAAAATCCCGATAGGATCTGGACTGTCAAATCATAGAAGATCAGGGTCCTCAATCTGGGAAGGAGAAGTCGTGAGTTCAGACTTTATAAAAGAGAGAAGAAGTCACATCGTGAACTCTGACACAATCAGTGGAGGACACCAAGACGTGACTGAGGTCATATGGTTAAGATATAAAGGATGAGCAGAGGACCTGCTAGCTCATTTCGGGGTTTCAGGGATTGAAGGAGTTATAGGGACTCATAACAAGAATTTTAAAGTCAAGAAACTTGAAACACTCTTTCAGGAAAGGTTGTGGTCACATCGGTTGGTCACATGGAGTGGAGGTTCGTGCCTTCTGCTTGTTTGCAAAGGTGTAAACTCTAGAAGGACCTATGCTTCCAAGTGTGAAGATTCCATCCAGGGATCAAATAGTCATTTTGACTCAAATGGAGATTAGGAATGATCCTTAGACTAGGAGTTCGAGTAGAACCTGATAAGGTATGGGTGTCTGCATCAGGTGGTATCAGAGCTTAGCTAACAATTTTTGTTCTTTGTACTGGGAATACAAAGGATAGTTGTGATTTGAATTTTGCATGGAAAGATTGAAACAATGGCACCAAGAAGACATCAAGAGAGATTTATGCCCAATCCAACCATGGGAAGGGAAATGAGAGAAATTCATGCTCAATTAGATGCTATGGAGACAACACAGAGATGGATAGATGATGTTGGATACATCAGTGAAGCCAAAAGTGAGAATGAGGCTAGAGCTTGAGAAGAAGTTGTAGCCAAAGATGTTGTATAAGAACATCTATTCGGAGTTGTTGCAAGAATATGTGTCAGATAAAAGATGGATATCTCGATGTACTGAGGAAACTTAGACATTGAGGAGCTGCTAGATTGGTTTATATCTCTATATAAATACTCGGCTATGAGGATGTCGAAGAAGACAAGAAATTTCAACATGTTGTCACTATACTAAAAGGGCATGCATCATTGTGGTGGGATGAACTGCAGGCTGACGGGCATTGCAAATGCAAGAAAAGAATCAAAATATGGGATAGGATGGTTTCCAAAATGAAATCCAAATTCATTCCCACAGATTACAAATAATCTGTTTTGGAGAATGCAGAATTTGAGATAGAAAGGGATGACAGTGAAGGAATACATTGAAGAGTTTTACAGATTAAACATTAGAGATGGTCATCGTGAGAGTGATGATGAAAAGTTCACTAGATATATGAATGGTCTGAGATATGACATTTAATATGAGATGAGCATGATGACAATTAGGAATGTACAAGATTATTATCAGCTTGCTTTAAAAGAAGAAGAGAAATTGGCCTAAAAGCAAGGTCAAAAGGGAAGAGGTAGAAGTAAGAGTAGAGGCAAATCAATTTCCTAGGACAAAGTACAAAAGCCTGAGGATGAAGAAAAGAAACCTAATACTCACCCAGAAAGAATACTCACCCAGAAAGAGGAGGAAATTCACAGGGAAGACAATATGCCGCCAGGAACACTTTTCCACGAGCAAGAGGAAGAGGAAGAGTAAAAGGAGGTGAAATAAAGTCTTTTGTCTGTGGAAAGATCGGAAATAAATATTTTGAATGTCCTAATAGAAAAATATATGGAGGAGGCAAAGCTCACATTTCAGAAGTGAAAAGGCAAAATGTTGAGGTAGAAAAAGAGCTGGAGAATCTAGTCGAAAGGAATAGTTTGTTTAGAACTGCTTGCAAGACTAAGGATAGGGTATGCAAGGTAATAGTGGATAGTGGAAGCACAGATAATGTAGTATCCATAGAGATGGTGGAAAAGATCGAATTGGCGATAGTTGCACATCTGAGTCCATATAAAGTCTCGTTGTTGCAAAAAGGACATCAGGTAACAGTCACTAAACAATGTTTATTTGAATTTAAGATAGGATGTTATAGAGATGAGATCTTATGTGATGTCATTCCTATGGATGTATGTCATCTTTTATTGGGGAGAACCTAGAAATATGACATAAATGTTGTTCATGACAGAAAAAAAAAACACCTATACCTTGGAAAAGAATGGTAGGACACATATGTTGTTGTCGATTGAAGACAATAAGATGAAAGAGGAAGCAAGCAATACTATACTTCTCATGAGTGGGAAGGAACTTCTAGATGAAGTCAAGAAAGATCAAGACATGCAATTTTTTGTGGTAAGGAAACCTACAGTAGTTTTGACTATTACTTCGATGAATGATCTACTGGAGGAAATTCAGGAGCTGCTGGAGAATTTCGCTGATATAGTGGTGGATGATTTACCTTGTTCATTGTCGCCCATAAAAGGTATAATCCATCACATTGACCTTATACCAAGAGAAATTTTACCAAACAAAGTAGCGTATAGACTGACACCGCAGGAGAATGAAGAAGTCAAAAGGAAAGTACAAGATTTGATGGACAAAGGTTTGGTCAGAGAAATATTGAGACCATGCATTGTGCCAAAAGTGTTAATTCCAGAGAAAGATGGTGGATGGAGAAAGTGTACAGACTCGAGGGCTATAAAAAAAATTACCATCAGGTATATATTTCCTTTACCTGGGATGGATGACTTGATGGATTGCTTGAGTGGAACAA
>JZKD02S2286977.1:332197-349684 GCA_000966675.3 Picea glauca | reverse complement strand
TTGACTATAATTTTTTTAAATGTTAATTTTTTTTAGATAATTAAATTATTAAAAAAATTAAAGTTATCTGGTTAAAAAATATGATTATTTTTAAATTTGAGTTTGTTAGCCTTTTAAATTATTTAAGAAATTATTTTTTATTTTTAATTAAATTATGATTATAATTTTTTTCAATAGTGTTGGCTCATTTTTAAGATAATTGAAATATTGATGATGATTAACGTCCAGTAAGATGAATTGGTCTGTCAGACCTTAAGAGGGTAAGTGATTACTTGCGATTTTTTATAATTTTGTTTCTATGCTCGAAAAGCATTAAGAGAAGCTTTCCAAGATCACCAGAGGTTAGAAAGGTTGGTAGTGTGACAAATATTTTGAAAATGAGATCTAATATGGTCGGAAAATGTAAGAGAAAGTGCTCTTCATCTTCAACCTTCTTAGTGTCACAAAGGTGACACACTCTTTCATACCATGGCATTTTATGAATTCACTAACTCCCAATTTCACTATGGGGCTCGTGAGAATTTGTTCTTATATTAGCAATGTTTATTTTTTTCTTTACACTTGGCAAAACATATAGATAATTTTGATCTTCTAGATTATGGTTGATTACATCCTTATAATACCTGAATTTTTTTTTTTTACTCTAACTCTTTATCACACCACATTTTCTTCTTAAATTTTGATTTGAAGTTTTTCTAATAGTATCTTTATTCTGCAAAATGGTTTCTTCCATGAGTCCCCAATAGTTTAGCCAAGACCGGACATATTTATGCCATCCTCTTTTGAGTCGATGGTGGTTATGACTCGATTTTGAAGCAATTGTATGAAGCTTCTTGTCTTCCATGTTGTTTAACTTGTTTTCATACATTAGGTATCTAGTAATAGCCATCTTCTCAATGGGAGAGAGGCTTGTTTCTAAAAGGAGGATGGGATAGGGTGTATTTTTTTAATTTTTAGAATATAGGTTATAAAATTCTTTTTTATTTTCTTTATCTTTCTCCAAGATCCACAAGATATACTACAGCCCCAGACTTCACATCCATAAAGAATAAAAGGTGTAACAAGAGTCTCAAAGAGGAGTTTCTTCTTATCCCAACTCTAAAGATCAGTTGATTTACAAATGTTTTCAATCCCATAATAAGCTTTCCATCCCCCAATAATCCTTTTCTCAATGCTATAATTCCAATTGAGTTTGTGGTGAATATCAATTCCAATATATTTGTATGAAGTCACTTCCTCCAAGTTGTTTTTGTCATATACAAAGGTATCATAAGGGATCTTATTGGATTTAATAATCATGACCTTAGTCTTATTAGTATTAAAAACTCCTTGAGGATTCTTAGTTGGTTTTCAAGATCATGGGGACTCTTTTCCATAAGAACGATATAATTAGCATAAAGAAGAAGATTGGTTAATATAATAGTGAGAGTAGAATCGACGCAACCTGCTTTTTCCAAGTAATCTTATAACTTGTCAATGTATATGCTAAAAAGAGTAGGGGACAAGGGACAACCTTATTTGACTCCGATATTGCAGTTAATCTCTTTTGACCAGCCCTCGATTTTTTTAAACTTAGCAATAATGTTCTCATACATCCTTATTGCAGCAACGCTCAACTCGAGAGGCACTTTTATCTCTTACAACCTATTCCAAAGGTCTTTCCTAGGAATCATATCAAAATCTTTCCTAAAGTCAACAAAACAACAAAAAAGATTGGTTTTAGTATTTTTGAACTCCTCTACAATGATCCTAAAGGTAACAAGATGATCCACAGTTGAATGATATCTCCTAAACCTAGCATGGCCTTTAGCTCTTTTACCATGACTTTCTAGCCAAAGGCTAATCTTCTTTTCCAAAATAATTCCATAAAGCTTGGCTAAAATCAAGCTAATCATAATGGTCCTATAATTAGAGGGATTGTTTATATACTCATTTTTAAAAGTAGGAACAATGAGACTTGCTAAATTGAAGAGCTTGCGTAAGTTAGGGATAAGGATTGGCCCTCCCATTTTAAAAATTCTAGATTGGTTGCCTTCAATGTCATCTAAAGAAAAAACTTGAGTTTAAAATTTTGAGTTTATTCACCTAATAAATTATTGAATAATTTTATTTTTTATTTTTTATTATAATTTTTGTTAAGGGTGTTGTAATAAATTATTTAATAATTTAATTTTTTTTTATTATAATTTTTTTTAAGAATGTTGGTTTTTTTTAGGAGAACTAAATTATCGAAATTTTTAAAATTATTTTATTAAAAAATACAATTATTTAAAATTTTGAAATGTTCAACTTTTCAAAATATGAATATTTAAAACTTTGAAACTTCCAAAGTTTTAAGTGGACTCCACGCATCCTCACCATCATCATGGGCAATGTTTCTTATCTTGCAACAACTACAATGTTGAAATTACTAATTTAATTTGTGCTAATAGTTATATGAATATATTTAACACAATACTGAAACTTTAATATCCATAAATATTACATTAGAAAATAAGAAACAAAATTGAAAATACATATATACAATTTTAACATCTTTTTAAAATTAAACTTTACATATATAAAACTTTAAACATCTTTGTAAATTTGAAGCATTATTCTTTTTTTATTGGAAAATAAAGTAGTACTAGTCTTATTTTCATATCCACAACTATAAAATGAGTATTATTAAGTTTTTTTTTTTTTTTTAATGTCTGGAGGAATCAACAACTAGTTCGGCACGTGCGCTAGCACTATAACCTCCAGGTGTGCCCACGATGCCCCTTACACGGCACACAAGGCAAGTCGGGGGGACTTGAACTCGAAACCTCATGGAACTTCATTTTCATGGCACTTGCCAATTGAGCTGCCCCCCCGGAGGCGAGTATTATTAAGTTTTTTTACTTAACTAATTTTTGAAATAATATTTACATGTACTTTAGTCTTAGTTTTATAGTGATATTTTAAATATGTAGATATATAATGAAAATATTTGTAAGAAATTATGTATTTGTAATAATGGGTTCCCAAGCTCCCATTTCTTTGATGTTGAAGATCCCAAGTTCCCAAAATAGCTCCCAACCAATTGGGAAGGTTCCCAACTAGTTCCCAAGAACTTCTAGTTTAGAGATGTTAGAAATGTATGGAGGGTTCTGGTACAACTATATTATTATTAATAATTTTACAACAAATCTAAATTAAATTATTATTATTATTATTATCCATTTTAATTTTTCACTAAATAACTAAAAAAGAAACATTATTATTATTATTATTATTATTATTATTATTATTATTATTATTATTAATTTTACATCAAATCTAAATTAAATTATTATTATTATTATTAACTATTTTAAATCTAAATTATATTATTATTAATATTATTAACTATTTTAATTTTTCACTAAATAACTATGAAACCTTGTCCCGTTTAGTGGATATTTGCTCAATACAGAAATTGACCCTTCAATTTCTTTCTTACGAAGCTTTGCAAATAATCCCCCGTTTCGTCGGCATCTGCTCAATATATAAACTGACCCTTCAATTTATTTCATACAACGCTTATCTATTTACATGTGAAGAGAAGTACGAAAGGTGGTCGCAGGTGTCACAGACCCACTACGACATAATAAATTTTTTGCATTTTTCTTTCTCCTTCTTTATCGAGGGACAGAGTCCTCGAATTCCTACGAGGTTATAGCATAGGCTAGGTCTTCCAATTGGGACCTTCACTAAACCAATCAACTAGTTCTTTCATTGAAAATCCATCATGTACAACACAAGCACAAAGCACAGGCTTCACCCCCATGTGATCATCGGTTATGACCCTGGGCTAAGCCAAGAGGCGCCTTTTGCATTTCGCGACTCAACGATGCCTGAGAGTCGAGTCTTTTGACTCTTCAAACCCTAAAACCCAAAATTGTACCTTTGTTGAGGTCGACGACTGTGAATATCTACCCTGATCCGATGGTCCTGGCGGTATCAAGACTTCGGAAACCGGGAGTTCGAAATGCAAGAGAGTCGAATTCTTCGACTCTTCAAACCCCGAAACCCGAAATCCTATTCACACTAAGCTGACTGGGAGTTTCACATATCGGGATTTCGTGTACCTGGATTTCACAACTTACGAAGATGACAGATCATACCCTTGGGCTTCTTGGGATCTGAAACACCGAAATCAATTCACACTACACCACTTTGGTATTTTACATACCAGGATTTTGCATACCGGGATTTCGCAACTTGTGAAGAAAAGAGGTTCATACCCTTGGGTTTCCCAAGAGCCGAAACTCTGAAGCCCATTTACACTAAGCTATTTTCATGGTTTCGCAGGTCAGGACTTTGCAATGTGTGAAGACAAGGGGTCTCGCACCTAGGTTTTTTGGGAGCCCAAACTCCAAAGCCCATTTACACTAAGCTCTTTTCGGGGTTTTGTAGGTCGGGACTTCGCGATGGGAGAAGATGATGGGTCTCGCACCTGGGTTTTCTGGGAGCCTAAACTCTGAATACCATTTACACTAAGCTCTTGTCAGGGTTTCTCATGTCGGGACTTCGCAATGTGCGAAGACGAGGGGTCTTGCACCTGAGTTTTTCGGGAGCCGAAACTACGAATTCCATTTACACTAAGCTCTTGTCGGGGTTTCACATGTCGGGACTTCACAATGTGAGAAGACGAGGGGTCTTGCAACTAGATTTTCTGGGAGCCGAAACTCCAAATTCCATTTACACTAAGCTCTTGTCAAGGTTTCGCATGTCAGGACTTCGCGATGTGGGAAGACAAGGGGTCTCGCAGCTGGGTTTTCCGGGAGTCGAAACTCCAAATCCCATTTACTTCGCGACAAGCACAAGGTAAACTCATGGATTTACTACAATGGTAGTCTTTTCAAGGGGATCTCTCTGACTCTGGAATGCGAGGGAACTTTCTCTAAAAAGGGTGCCTTCGGGAGGATAAAACAGGGCATAGAATGAGTCAAGTTAGATGGGTCAATCCTCAGGGGAACAGGCTTGTATCCTGAACTTATACATTCTATACATTAATCGATTTGTAGTTATATTAGTATAAGCATGCATCCATTATTTCCAGTCAAGGAACAAGGAAAACACTTCATTACAAAAACTATTTACGAGCATATAAAATGAGCATGGGATCATGACATTCAATTACAAATGCAAGACATAACACTTATTAGAAAATTCTGTACGTGATGTGAATGCTGAGAGCGGTGATCGTTTCCACCCAATCGTAGGCTTAATGAGTCCAACCGGATTTACCACTAGCCACCCCCAAGCTAGACCACGATGCTTTGAGACTCAGTCTCCTACTTCCAGCTCAACAGAATTCAACGACAAAGGTTACTCCCCTTCTCCTCTGTGCATGACTCTGTATATTTTTCGAAGTTTCTCTAGTTCTCCTTACACGATTTCTGTCATAGCCCCCACACCCTCCTCTTTTCTTCCACGCTTCTTTCCTTGCCTTTTTCCTGTGAGGTTGTGTGTGGCATGAATTTCCCTGTATGTGGTCAGGTCTGAGATCTTCTATTGATGGGCAGTTCACCCCCATCCCCTCATTTACTCTTATGGATCCCCCCCCACCTACCATCCTGGAAAGTAATTCATTTCGGGGTCAAAGAGTGAGCTTTAGTTTTCGAGCATGTACAAACCAGTACAATTTCAGTTCGGTGGAAGTTAACGTATCCATTCCCGACCCCTTCCACCACCTCTCATCAGCCATCGTGATCTCTTTCAGCACGTCCCCCTCCCAACAATCATGAGATGCATATTCATGATATAATTTACATTCATCGACCTTTTATACAAAGGTTAATCAAATCAAACATTCACATCTTTGAGTTTGCCATAGTTCTTGGCCAATATAGTTATTTTTACAGACTGGGGGAAATAGGGTGTTACAATTATCTCCCCCTTAAAGGAACATAATCCTCGATGTTCTATCTATCAATATGATGTGTATGTACAGAGGTAAACAAAATCAGATATGGTTGTTTCATGGCATCTTCCATTTCCCAGGTAGCCTCATCTGGGCCAAAATGTTTCCACTGCACCTTGACCTGTGCAATGGTTCAGTTCCTGAGTGGGTTTTCCTTTCTGTCCAGTATGCATTGAGGTTCTGGTAGGAATTCTCCCTCCATTTCCACCTAGATCACCGACCAGTCAATTATATGACTAGAATCATGTACATATTTCTTCAATAATGAAACATGGAAAACATTATGTTCTTTTACTTTGGGAGGAAGTGCTAGTCTATAGGCTATAGGTCCCACTCTATCTAGAACTTCAAAGGGTCCACAATACTGAGGTGCCAGCTTGGAACAAGATCCCATCCTTAGGGAACTCTTCCTGGGTCTAACTCTGAGATATACGTGGTCTCCTCCCTTGAACTCTCTTGGAGTTCTCTTTCAGTCAGCGTAACTTTTCTGTCGGTTCTGAGCAACCTTTAGATTTTTTTTTATCTGAGTCACTTGTTGTTCCATTTCTTTCAACATGTCAGGTCCAATAGTAACTATGTTTATAGGATTACTCCAACTGACTGGAGTGTTGCATAGTCCACCATAGAGGACTTCGAAAGGACTCATCTTCAAGGATTCTTGGTAGCCATTGTTATAGGTGAATTCCACCAGTGGCAGGTAGTCTTCCCACTTTTTGGGTTGATGCATTACATGCATCCTTAGCATGTCCTCTAATATTTGGTTCACTCTTTCCATATGTCCATCGGTTTGAGGATGATAGGATGTGCTAAAAAATAATTTGGTCTCCAAACCAACCATCAAGGATTTCCAAAAGTTGGAAGTAAATTTCATGTCTCTGTCAGACGTGATCTCTTTATGCATACCATGTAGTCTGAATATCTCCTTCATGAATATGTTGGTGATGTCTATTTCCTTGCAGGTTGACTTGATGGGGATAAAATGAGAGGACTTGCTCAATTTATCCACCACTACCATGATGGAATCATTCTGTTTGGTCGAGGTTGGTAATCCGGTGATGAAATCCATGGAGATGGTTTCTCATTTCCATTTCGGGATTGGTAGAGGTTGTAACAATCCTGCTGGGTGTTGGTGTTCTACTTTAACCTGTTGGCACTCTATGCATTTGGCTAAGTATTTAGCTATGTCTTTCTTCACTCTAGGCCAATATAATTGTTTCCTGGTGGTCATGATCATCTTTTGGTATCCTGGGTGACCAGTATAGCGTCTTTTATGTAGTTCATCCATTATGAACCTCTTCAAGTCGTCACAATATGGAATATACAATCTGTTTCTCTAAGTTAACAGACCTCCATCTATTATCTGGTAGTCTTCATACTTTATCCCTGTGGGTTCTTTCTCCAGGTACGAGGTCAAAGTCTGGAAGAATGTGTTTGTTTCTTGTGCATTCCTAACTCTTTCCTTGACATCGGTCTCGCAGGTGCTCACCACTATCAAGTGAATTGTTTTCATATTTCTGCTGAGGGAATCGGCCACCTTATTTTCCTTTCCTTTAATATGTTTGATTTCAAAATCAAACTTGCTAAGGAGGGTCATCCACCTAGCTTGTCTGGCATTGAGCTTTGGTTGGTCAAACAAATATCTCAATCCACAGTGGTCTGTCATAAGTACAAATATCCTTCCCAGGAGGTAATGCCTCCACATTTTTAAGGCATGCACTATAGCGGCCATCTTTAAATCATGGGTCACATAGTTGACTTCGTGCTCATTCAATTTTCGGGATTCATAGCAGACCACACTTCCTCCTTGGATAAGGACTCATATGATCCCTTCCTTGCAGGTATTTGTGCACATGAGGAGGTCAGGATCTGAATTGGCGATCTTCAACATGGTTGCGTGGGTTAGTAGATGTTTTAGGGTTTGAAATCATTCTTCACATTTTTGTGTCCATGTGAATTTAGCCCCCTTCTTCTGGAGGGCAGTGATTGGAAAACCAATCTTGGAGAATCCTTTTATAAATATCCTATAGTATCCTGCTAAGACCATAAAGGATATGATATCTGAAACGTCCTTAGGGGTAGGCCATTCTATGATAGACCTGATCTTGTCAGGGTCTACTACTACTCCTTCAGATAGGATATGGCCCAAGTAATGTATTTTCTTCTGGAAAAAGTCACACTTGCTAAACTTGGCATAGAGATGATGTTCTCTCAGCACTTGAAGTACAAGCCTAAGGTGTTTGTCATGTTCCTCTCTATTCTTGAAGTAAATTAATATATCATCAATAAAAACCAATACAAATATGTCTAGAAATTTGTTGAGCACATTGTTCATCAAACACATAAAAGTGGCAGGGGCATTGGTTAATCCAAATGGTACTACCAAAAACTCATAGTGACCATATCTCATCCTGAAGGTATTTTTGTGGATGTCTTCACCCTTGATTCGGACTTGATGGTATCCAGATCTCAAATCAATCTTTGAGAAGATGTAAGCACCTCCCAATTGGTTGAACATGTCATCGATCCTGGGTAAGGAGTACTTCTTCTTTATGGTTACCTTATAGAGTTGTCTATAATCTATACACATTCGGAGGGTACTGTCTTTCTTTTTCACAAATAGGATTGGTGCTCCCCATGGAGACACGTTGGGATGGATATAGCCTATGTCCATCATTTCTTTTAGTTGTAATTTAATCTCGACTAGCTGAGGTGTGCTCATCCTGTAGGGTGTCCTAGACACTGGCACCACTCCTGGTGCAATTTCTATAGAGAAGTCAATGTCCCTTCTCGAAGGTATACCCGATACCTCTTCCGAAAATATATCTCTATATTCTCTTAGTGTGGGGTGGTCTTCGAGGATTGGTTTGTCACCTTTAACTGATTCCAACACCTGTATTGTATATAGTGGACATCCCTTCCTACAATACTTTCTAATTTGAAGGGTTGATATTCACCTCACTGAGACAGGTTTTTGGATCCCTTGAATGGTTTTCCTTCTTCCTTCTTCACTTACACATTCTAAGGTCTTATGGTAACATTCTAGTCTGGCTCTATACGTGGCTAGCCAGTCCATACTAATCAACAGATCATACGATCCTAGGGGTAATATGCTAAGGGTTGCTTGGGTGGGGAATTCACCCATAGTGAATTGGCAATATGGTATGACTTCCATTACTTTTCTTTTGGTGTCGATGGCTAACTATACCAATCATGGCTTGGCATGTTTATGTGACTGTAATTTACACTTATCAACAACCTTAAGAGCTATATAACTCAAATTTGAACCAGGGTCAATTAGAATAGACACTATATGGTTAGTGATCATACCTTCCATATCCACCACTGAATCTTTGTGGTCAGCTTGTTTATTATCCATGGCCGCATAAATTTGTGGCATACTCCTAGCCACATCATTGATGGTGGTAGCTTCTTGAATGTTTTAAATTCTATGAGTGTTCTGTTGTTGATGCGAGTAGTCCCTCAGTAGATGTTCTTCTCCACAACCCAAACATTTTAAGGGTTCTCTCTTCGGGTTATCAATCTTTCCTGGGGTATATCCAAAAGGTTTATTTCCGCTCTGGGAGGGGAAATTCTCCTAGTGTACACTTCGGTTTGGGAAGCTCATCCTTGAGTCCTTTTTATAATTTTTAAATCTTAGAGATTTAAACCCCTTTTTCTGGAATCCCAAACTATTCTTATGCTTCCAGCCATTGTGAGGTTTTGACCAATGCCCAAGTTGTTCATAACAATATCTTTCCTTTCAGATAGTGTCTTATAGGGTCTTTGGCTCATCAAACTCAATCATGTTCTGATAGTCCTTATGTAGTCCACTGATGAATCATTGCACCTTTTCCTTTTCTTCTTTTGTATAGGGTACATACCTTAGCAACTTGAAGAATCTGCTGACATATTCCTCTATGGTCAGTTTCCCTAGCTTGAGTTCATAGAATTCTTTAGTCTTTTCATCGGAATACTTTTTCGATAGATACTTCTTCCTAAAGCATTTCTCGAACCGTTCCCAAGACAGGCCCTCTTCGTGAATCCCTTTTACATTCTTAAGGTCTTCCCACCAAATGGAAGCCTTTCCATTCAAGTTGAAGGTGGCTACTTGGGCCTTCAAATTTTTTGAGAAGTCATGGACTTTGAAATACTTCTTTAGTCAAAGCAGCTAGGCCTCTGCTTCCTCTCCCTTCTTTATTTCACTGTCAAAAGAGGGTGGTTTGACCTTACTGAATTCTTCGATATTATGACTCTTGGAATGCTTTTTCTTTTTTTGTTTTCTTCATAAATAAGAACTAGTTATGCTGCTAGAAGATCCCTCCGAGTCGCCATCTTCCTTTCCAGAAGAATCATCCGATGATTTTCCCCTATCTCTGTGGTGGACCTTCCTCGAGGTGCTCTTCCCAGTGTGGCCACTTAAAAGACCACGTTTTTGTATCTCAGGTGGACTTCGACTTTTCTTTGTCTATCATTGTTCTGTGGGACTCGTGTTAGGTTCATGATGCAATTGTCTTTGTATGTCAAATAAACTTTGTAGTAAGACTGCATTAATTTTTGTTTTCTTCTCTTTCTCTTTTATCATCCTCTTGTTGTTAGCCTTGCAGCTTTGTAGTTTGACCATGAGGCTCCTCACAGTCTTAGCTAGATATGGAGGGGTCCCTACCGCCCTCCTTTCGCTAGACTCTTCATCTCTATTGTGGGATCCATCTCCCACTTCGTGGTGAGTCACCCTTCTATGCGTCTGTAGTTTCCCTCAGTTGATCGTCCGCTTGTGTGCAAAAGAAAAAAAAATGCTTGTTGTTAGTCAATATTTATATTCATTCATAACTAACACATAATTCATATTTTTCACATGCATACACACAATATGAGTTTTCATTCTTAACTTCGATTTGTGATTAAGGGGGTTAAGATAGAGGGTTACTCCTTTTCAAAGTACTTCGAATGGAGCCTTTGCGCAACTCGTTCATGAACCCAAGAAAGACAAGTATTGTAACCATGCTATGATACCAATTTGTCACACACCCACTACGACATAATAGATTTTTTGCCTTTTTCTTTCTCCTTCTTTATCGAGGGATAGAGTCCCCGAATTCCTAAAGGTTCTAGCATAGGCTAGGTCTTCCGATTGGTACCTTTACTAAACCAATCCACTCGTTCTTTCATTGAAAATCCATCATGTACAACTCAAGAAACAAGCGCATGTTTCACTTCCATGTAATCATTGGTTATCACCCCGAGCTAAGCCAAGAGGTGCCTTTCACATTTCACGTCTCAACGATGCCCGAGAGTCCATTCTTTCGAATCTTCAAACCTCGAAACCCAAAATTGTATCTTTGCTAAGGTCGATGGCTGTGAATCTCTACCCTGATCCGATGGTCCTGGCCATATGAGGACTTCAGAAATCAGGAGTTCAAAATGTAAGAGAGTCGAGTTCTTCAACTCTTCAAACCCCGAAACCCAAAATCCTATTCACACTAAGATGACTCAGAGTTTCACATACCGGGATTTCATGTACCAGGATTTCACAACTTGTGAAGACGAGGGTTCATACCCTTGGGTTTCCCAGGAGCCGAAACACCGAAATCAATTGACACCACACTGTTTCATGATTTTACATATTGGGATTTTGCGTGCCGAGATTTCGCAACTTGTGAAGACAAGAGGTTTATACCCTTAGGTTTCCCGAGAGATGAAACTCTGAAGCCCATTTACACTGAGCTCTTTTCGGGGTTTCACAGGTCGGGAATTCATGATGTGTGAAGATGAGGGGTCTCCCACCTAGGTTTTCCACAAGTCGAAACTCCGAAGCCCATTTACACTAAGCTCTTTTCAAGGTTTTGCAGGTCAGGACTTTGCGACATGAGAAGAGAAGGGGTCTCGCATCTGGGTTTTCCAGGAGACAAAACTCTGAATTCAATTTACACTAAGCTCTTGTCGGGGTTTCGCATGTCAGGATTTTGCGATGTGTGAAGATGAGGGGTCTTGCAGCTGGGTTTTCTGGGAGACGAAACTCCGAATTCCATTTACACTAATCTCTTGTCAGGGTTTTGCATGTCGAGACTTCGCGATGTGCGAAGATGAGGGGGCTCGCACCTAATTTTTCCAGGAGCTGAAAATCTGAATTCCATTTACACTAAGCTCTTGTTGGGGTTTCGCATGTTGGGATTTCACGATGTGTGAAGATGAGGGTTCTCACGCATAGGTTTTCTGGGATCCAAAACATTGAATCCCATTTACTTCACAACAGGGGCCAGGTAAATTCATGAATTTACTACAATGGTAGTCTTTTCAAGGGGCTCACTCCGACTCTGGAATGCGAGGGAACTTTCTTGAAAAGGGGTGCCTTCGGGAGGATAAACCAGGGCATAGTACAATTCAAGTTAGATGGGTCAATCCTCAGGGGAACAGGATCGTATCCTGAACTTATACATTCTATACATTAAACGATTTTTAGTTATATTAGTATAAGCATGCATCCATTATTTCCGGTTGAAGCACTAGGAAAACACTTCGTTACAGAAACTATTTATGAGCATATAAAATGACCATGTGATCATGACATTCAATTCCAAATGCAAGACATAACAATTATCAAAAAATTATGGATGTGATGCGAATGCTCGTTTCCACCCAACTGTAGGCTCAGTGAGGGGTGCTCGTTTCCACCCAACTGTAGGCTCAGTGAGTCCAACCGGATTTACCACTAGCCACCCCTGAGCTAGACGATGATGCTTTGAGACTTAGTCTCCTACTTCTAGCTCAACGAAAGTCAAGGATGAAGGTTACTCTCCTTCTCCTCTGTGCATGACTCTTCGTATATTTTTCGGAGTTCCTCTGGTTCTCCTTTCGTGATTTCTGTCGCACCCCCTGTACCCTCCTCTCTTCTTCCATGCTTCTTTCCTTGCCTTTTTACTGCGAGGTTGTGTGTGGCATGAATTTCCCTATCCATGATCAGGTATAAGAGATTTTACGGATGGGTGGTTCACCCCCATCCCCTCATTTACTCTTGAGGAGCCTCCCCCCCACGTAACATCCTGGTAGGTAATTCATTCTGGGGTCAAAGAGTGAGATTTGGTTTCCGAGCATGTACAAACCAGTATGGTTTCGGTTCAGTGGAAGTTAACGCAGCCATTCCCGACCCCTTCAACCACCTCTCATCATCCATCGTGATCTATTTCAGCACATCCCCCTCCCAGCAATCATGCGATGCATATTCATGATACAATTTACATTCATCAACCTTTTATACAAAGGTTGGTCAAATCAAACATTCACATCTTTGATTTTTCCATAGTTCTTGGACAATATAGTTATTTTTACAGACTGTGGGAAACAAGGTATTACAGCAGGCCATCGATAGGTCTAGTGTTCGAACTCCGTCTCTGTAAGAACTATGCTTTTACAATCCATGAAGGCTGGTAAATATGTTTTCAATAGTTGTGGAATAAAGCTCTTGTTATTTATGATCCCTCTACTTCTTAGCACTCTGTATTTGAGCGATCCCTCAATTTTTAATTTTGGCTTTAGAGGTATTGATTAGCATTGTGAAATGGTCTCGAGTTCAATTCATGTACATCAATCAGAACTGTTCAAACAATCTCCACATGTTTTTTCTCTCGCTTTTGGGATGATGTTATTTTTTTTTGGCCTGTGTTATTAAGAGGGTTCAGTTGTTTTCAGAGATTGCATTTGAATTGGGGTATTGCAAATAGAGGTAGAAAATTATAGGAATTTTATTGTTGAATTTTATTGTTTCTTAACCTTTTTAGATAGACAAGCTCAACGCGAAAACCTAACTCTATGCATGTTAATAACTACAGTCTCACAGTGGCTTGAGAGAACAACATAAGGTTTGGACGTTTAAGTCATAGCTAGACTTAAATTGTATTAACAGTTAGACTTAAATGGTATTGTTTAGCATAGATAGACCTAAATGGTATTAACAGTTAGACTTAAACGGTATTGTTTAACATATTGCAGTAGGGAGCTCAATTTTATGGATTCATTGTTAATTAATTTGGTTTAACTATTCTAGCAATTTATTTAAATATCCTTATTATACACTTTTACCAGGCTCATTTTTTTTGCTTGACTACTTCTGATAATTCTAGCATGTTTTATTTCTGAAGATATATTTAAGAAATATTGGAGGGTATGAATACAATCTCCAAGATAGTAGACCCTGGAGGGAATCCATGTACATCTTTTGAATATATTAAAAAGGAAATTGTCTCTCATTTTGCAGACGTGTATAAATAAGAAGATGCAAGGAATGAAAAGGATAGGAAGGAAGCACTCTCCAACATTCCCAAGTTGATAAAGGAGGACGAGAATTAGAAACTAATCCAGGAATTTTTTGATGAAGAAATAAGGAACGTTATCAATCACCTTCACCCTGATAAATCCCTGAGGCCTGACGGTTTCACGACTCATTTCTATCAAAACTTATGGAGTGCCATTAAATATGATCTGATTAGAATGATCCAGTACATCCATCCAAAGGTCTTCTAGACTCGGGGTGGCCACCAATTCCACTTTCTTAGCTCTTATTCCCAAAGAGAAAAATCCAGGGTCCTTTTCAAGATACCGTCCCATCTCCTTGTGAAACATTTCTTATAAAATTAGTACAAAAATTATAGTCAATAGGATTCAAGTTATCCTCCCAAAAATAATCTCCTCTGGATAGGGTGGCTTCATTCCTAAGAGGAAAATTGGGGACAATATCATATTTGTCCAAGAAGTTGTTCACTCAAGTAAATTGAGAGTAGAAAGGGGCATGGTAATTAAGCTAGATATGGCTAATTCGGATTCCAGCTCTCTTTCATCAATTGAATTCAGTCCTGTATCAACAGACCTTGGATAGCCCCTTTGATCAACAGGAGCCCCTGCTCTTTTTTTAAGGCTTCTAGAGGACTGAGACAAGGGTGCCCTCTTTCACCTTGTCTCTTAAGCCTTATGGATGAGGCACTGTGACGAAGACTAGACCAATAATGACAGTAGAAAATCATTTTGGGAATAAGAATAGCCACAGGGGTTAGACGAATAAATCATGCCCGGTTCGTGGATGACACTCTCCTAATAGGAGGAGCTTCCACAATCATGGCCAAAAGATTTAAAGCTATCCTGGATCAATTCCTAGAAGCCTCAGGAGGCGAGGTGAACTCAGGAAAGTGTTACATCTACGCTTGGAACACCAAAGCTAGAATTTTAGCAAATATAGCGAGCATTATCCAATACCCAATAGAAATCAACTTGAGATCATTCAAGTACCTTGGAATCCTGATCTTCTTCTCCTCTATTCCAATGGACGATTGGGTCATATTAAATTCTAAAATAAAGGCAAAAATGGAATAGTGGGCAGCACAATAGTTGAATCTAGTGGGCAGATTGGTTCTAATTAAAGTAGTGTCATATGCTCTCCCCATATACCAGTTCTCCTCTCTTTTAGCTCCTGCCTCGATCAAGTCTTTTCTAGCACAATCGATTAGAAAGTTCCTCTCGGAAGGAGGAAAAACCAACAGAAAGCATTATCACCTGGTCAAATGGCAGGTGGTTAGAGAACCCAAATATTTTGGGGCATCATGAATAAGAGATCCAATGCTTGTAAATCTAGTGCTGAGAGATAATTTTCTTTGGAGATCAATTACAGGGAAATTCACATGGTGGAAAAGAGTGTTGATCAACAAATACTTCCATCAGGATCACGTGAGAGGAATCAACAAATACCTTGAACATCTGACTGGATCCCCCATTTGTAAGCTTCTGTCAGCTTTGTTGCCCCTAATTCGATCTCATATCTACTGGATACCTGGAAACAGAAAAAAAATAAGGATCTAGGAGGACAAAATCTTCAACAATGCTCCTCTAGAGACAAACAAAAGCAGGGAATGGCTCACTGCAAATTGAAAATATACGTTGTATGACATTTCAAAATGGAATTTGAATGGCAAGTGGGTAAGATGGAACTTAGGGGACCCTCCGAGCAATCTCAAAAATCAAGCAGAATCTTTGTTGCAAGATCTGAGAGGTTCGTCTATGCACCACCTTCTCGACTCCGATGAAAGGGGATGTGGAGATCACGGCTATATGGTGGAAATTGGCTATGATTCCCTCTTAACGTAGGGTAGAAACCCAATCAAAGAAAAGTGGGACAAGAACATTTGGAACCCAGGCACTCCCCCCAAAATTAAGATCTTCAGTTGGATTTTGTTACAAAGGAAAATATGAAGAAGTGTGGAATCTCGGGCCCTTCCAGATGCGTCCTCTACAAAAACCACATGGAGACTATTGCTCATTTATTCCTTGACTGCGATTTCTCCAAAAACATATGGCAGGGGATCTTGCAAAATCTCTTGCAACGTGTCAATTGGCCAGGGAAAATCTCATAAATATTAGGCAACTGGACCTCTTACTATAAAAATCCCTTCTTCAACAAACCGATCCTCAAAATAATCTGGTCCTATCTCCCAAAATTCATGTGTTGGCAGGTCTAGTTGGCTCAGAACAAAAGTATCTTCTTGGAAGAAGTTCTGGACCCAGAAAAAACAACCAAAGTCATAAGAGCTCAATTTGTTGAGTTCTTTAACTCAAGAAAAATCTCAATTTCAGTTGGTGCTCGGCTTGACGGACAAGAAACTCAATGGATAAACTAGTTGGAAATTCCATACTCCACTTCTCTCACTCGGTGTCGCGGGACAAATTGGCAAATTCATGTTACTTCGACAAAGTTTCAAGAATGGTTAATCTCTTAATCATCCCATGTCCTCCTTTTTGATGGAGCCTCTAAAGGCAATCTGGGTGTCGCAGGAGTAGGAGGGGTATTTCTCAACCCAAGAGGATTGACAACAGTAATATATGCCTGGAGCATAGGTTATTCCTCCAATAACCAAGAAGAACAACTCGCCTTGTTGAAAGAAGTGAAAATGAGAGTCCAATTGGGGGTCACCAATCTCATCATTGTTGGAGACTCTGTGATTACCATAAAAATCATGCTCACCGACTCCAAGCCAAGAAACATCCATCTAGCTGCAATTTGGAAAAAGATTACATCATCCCTCACAGATTTACAGTCAATCTCCTTCATCCACATAGAAAGGGAAAACAACAAATGGGCAGATGAACAGTCCAACCTAGCAACAAGGCTGCCACAAGGAACAAAAATTATCATGAGAGACTCCACCTTTGAGAAGTTGATGTAACACTCTCTTGAAAAACAGACTAACCCACATGACCAAGCAGAAATCAATACCCCCCAGCAGGTAGCGAACAAGATAGAAAACCAGGAAGATAGTGCAGCCCTTCAAACGACTTTAGAGCGGGAGAAGACTCAATTAAACAAGGTCCAGTCAGCATCAATTCAAGAAATGGAAGGCCCGTTGGAAAATGCCACCCCTCCTTTTCAATGTTCTTTAAAAGAACATGTATCTTAGGAGTATTTTACCGGAAAACAACTATTAACCTCTCATGTTTAGAAGGGAAACATAGTTACAAGAAAGACACAAGCAGCCCAAGGCCATTTACACCCAAACGTTTCAAGCAATGGCAACCAACCAATA
>JZKD02S2286977.1:302391-318448 GCA_000966675.3 Picea glauca | reverse complement strand
TCCTGCTTGAAGAAGGTGATTGGAACCAGGTGCCAACTTCAAACCAACCTTCCAGAGTTAGCTGACGAAGGATCCATTTGGCTACAACCAGAAGCAGTTTTGGACTAGAGGGAGCATCGCCTGTGTCACAGAACCATCAAGGAAGTGCTCGTACAGTGGAAAGATATGACTCCAGCAGATGCCACTTGAGAACTAGCTACCATTCTGCAGCAGTTTCCACATCTCAAGCCTTGAGGACAAGGCTATTTTTAAGAGGGAGGACATGTTAAGGTCCTAACCCGCACATAGGTAGATCAATGTATTCGGATGTAATAAAGGTCAATATTAATAATACCTTTCAATAAAATAGAATAAGTCAGATGTAAGAAGACCTAATAGAAGCTTACGCTTCTAGAAGGATATTCCTCTAGATGCTTCTTTTTAGTATAAATAGGAGTCGAGGGTATGAGAACCCTAGCTTGGAGATTATTGTAATAGAGCACTGCTCAATTAGAGGTTGCCCCCTCGAAGAGGCCTGTGAACATTTCTATCAGATTCAAAGTGTTATTTCTGTTGCTATTTCATGAATCATTTCTGTGTATTGCGAAGATTATGCTGGATATTTTACTGGTATTCTGTTATTTCTAGCATTTCGTTTCTATTCTGCATATTTTATATATCTGGTATCTTGCACTGAACATGTTCAGTCATCCCTGGTTTCTTTAAAAATTGATAATATTCTGTAACAAAGGTGGCAACATTCTGTGGTTCTGGCCTTATCTAGAGAAGGTGATTATCCTCATTGTGCTTGGCAACTAGGAAGTCATCCTGCCACATAATCTGATTATTGAGGAAGGATGTGAGTGCCCTGATCTGGATGTCACTGAAAAGAGGGCTAAGGTTAAGCTGTCGGTTTTCAGGGATGGCCTCATTATGAAAATATGCCTCACAGAGGAGGTGTTGATTCATAGCAGAGGCTTCTGCAAATGTTTTGACAAAATCTGTTGGTTATAACACTGCATGGGGTCTGCCTTCTATGATTGATTTGATCTGAAACCATGTAAGTCGCTCCATGAGGAATAAGGAGTAATTGTAGGATGGTTTCCTTGCATCCAATAGATTTTGTGCCAAGTCAAATATCAGGAGCATTCTGCCTTTTAGCTCTTTGTTCTGTTTCTTAAAGGTACGAGCTTCTTTGTGTGTTTGCTCCAAAGCTTCCCAATTTGAGTAGGTATGATTTATCCATATTTATCTATGTTCCTACAGGCTTTTGGCCTGTGTAACAACAAACTCTTTTTTCCATTTTTCTATTATTTCCTGCTCATCCCATGGAAGAGTTTGTGTTTCAGCGTTGCAAGTAATAGGCCGAGGTAGGGTCTGGGTTTGTGTTTCAGCGTTAGAAGTAGTAAGCTGATGTAGGGTCTGAATGGCTTGTTCCACAAAGGTTTGGATATTGATCTGGCTGGGAGGGGCATATTCATCAATAGCTAATGTTTGTATAGCTTTATTAACATACACAAGGGTTTCAGATTTGACATTTGTTGTAAGCCAGGGTTCAGTCTTTATTTTGGAGGGTCTTGTTGGTTCTTGTGTAACAACAGGTTTTTCTTGTTTGACTACATAAGTTGAAGGAGCAGGGGGAGCTCCTGGTATATGGATTTGAATTACTGTGTAGCCTGCTTGATAGTAGATTTCCCCACATTGACAACACATATATTCTTTACATGAATTTTCTGTTGTAGTTCCTTCTGACATGGTCGTTGTGTGAGCTAGGGTGTACAAATTAAGTTCCTTCTCATAGGCTTCCTTTGTTGTAGCTAGCTCTTGCTTATAGGCTTCCAGTTGAGATTTTAAGAACTCATTTTCTTCTAAGACAGAGGCCATTGTTTGTTCTGGTTGAGGGGTGACTGGTTCTTGTGTAGCAGTCACGGCCGCACTAGCTAGTTCTTGTGTTTCAGCTTCTTGATGTAAGGAAAGTAATGTTGCAGCACGCTGGACCTCTGATTCCTGCATCTCAGTATCAATATCAGCAGTTGGTTCTTATGTTTCAGTTGTAGTTGGTTCTTGTGTGACATCTATGGCTGGTTCTTGTGTTTCAACCATTGAATGAGTGGTTGGTTCTTGTGTTTCAGCTACTGAATGACTAGATGGTTCTTGTGTTTCAACCACTAAATGGGTAGCTAGTTCTTGTGGTTCAGCTACTTGATGAGTAGATGGTTATTGTGTTTCAACTACTTGATTTGAAATGGATGATGTCACAACACCCTGGGCATATGGTTCTTGTGTTTCAGTGCCCGTGGGTGGAATAGGCAAAGATTATGGGATTTGGGAGGTTGGAGGTGTATGGGGTATAAGTTGGATGGGTTGGGGATTTAGGGTGGTGGTAGTAGTGGCTGCCCTTGTTGAGGCCCTTGTTTGTTTTCTTTGTAAGAAGGGCGGAAAGAAAGGAATTTGTTTTCGTTTGCATGGGGGATTTTCCTCAATGATTGGGTAGGGAGAATTGTCTGATTTAGAATCATCACTGAGAATATGAAGGGCAGGAGTAGATGATTCTGGTAAAATGTGGGGCAGACTTAGTATGGTAGGGGGGTTAACTGGGTTGATTGGGTCTGAAGTCAGAATGTTAGGTATTTCTCGAGAATCTGGAGGGTTTTGTGGTTGTTGTTCCTAAAGATTTTTAGGAATTTCAGCAGCTTCTTGGGGGTTTATGGGTGGGTTGTTTAGTGGAGGGTTTTGTTGGGAAAAACCATTTTGGATAAGAAGTTGAACGAGATAGTGATGGGTGAGTGAAAGGGCGCGATCTTTAGCCTTTTTACAGTAGTGTGACATATTTTTGAGACAACCGAGCAGATAATAAGGAATGTTCACCAATCTATTATGTCGTAAATGAGACAACAGGAGAAAATTGTGTTGGTAGACTACCTGGTATTGGCCTTTGCAGGTAAGGTAGTGTTTGATGAATTTTTCAACTTATGTCCATGGGGGCGGCAATGATCTAAGTCAGACACCCCGGCCTTTAAATTCAATTTGTTCCTCTGGAAAGAGGAAATCCTGCTGGGCATTCAGGATGATATGTTTGCGGCTGAACAAGCGAATTCCATTGGTAGGGAGACCCGAAACCTACGCCATATCCTCTTATGTAACTGAGATTTGAACCCCTTGAACAATGGAATGATCTCCCTGGATATTTTGAGCAAATTGTAGAACCTATTGTTGATCGAACCCTTGGAGTCTTTGAAAATAACTGAGCCATCCTGCCTGCAGAAAAAATTGATAGGCTTCTGGATACAGTTCTAACAGGGCTTTTGTGGTGGGTTCGTACCGTATAATAGAGCCTCCCACAACTACCAGCTCGGTAAAATACACCGTCAAAGAGTTGAGTAACAACTTCTGTGCAGAGTAAGTTTTTCGAGTGAAGGCATGCAAATGGTGGTGAGACAAACGAAAGGATGGTAAAATAGGAATGGCGGTGGTGAATTCGTGTGAAATGATGGTATAAAAGTTTGATATGTCCTCCCCCCCTTAAAGTGTGGCTAATAATGATTTCACTCGAGTGTTCATAATGATTTGGAATCTTCTCATTAACTATAGCTTAACTGTAGTACATAAAATTTACATACCTCGCCTTTACCTTCTGATTCATGCTATAAGCAAAATATAATGCCTGTCTATGATAGTTCTGCAGTGGTCATGGCAGAGACTTTTGATTTTTCATATGAATTGTATCAAGGATTTGTTGACTCGAAGGACAAAATGTAGTATGCGAGCGCAAAAGCTTATTGACAGATAATGTTGAAAAGTTGGTGTTTCAGCAACAGGAAAGAAAGGGTGAAACAATTGTTGGACGGTGTTGTTTCCTCAATGGAAACTGTGAAGAATTGCCAGACTGTAATGTTTTGGCAATGGGGGAGAAGGTGAAAAGTTGTTGACAATGGTGTTTCAGCAACAGAAAAGAAAGGGCGAAACAATTGTTGGACGATGTTGTTTCGTCAATGGAAACTGTGAAGAATTGTCGGACTATAGTGTTTTGGCAATGGGGAGAAGGTGAAAAGTTGTTGACAATGGTGTTTCAACAACAGAAAAGAAAGGGAAAAACAATTGTTGGACGGTGTTATTTCATCAATGGGGAAATGTGAAGAATTGTTGAACTGTGACAATGGGAAAATGACGAAAGGTTGCTGACAGTGGTGTTTCAATGATGGGGAGAATGGTGAAAGGTTGTTGAACAGTGATGGGGGAAAATGGTGTGGGGTTGTTGACAATGTTGTTTCAGCAATGGGGAGAATGGTGAAAGGTTGTTGAACAATGATGGGGGAAAATGGTGTGGGGTTGCTGACAGTGTTGTTTCAACAATGGGGAGAGTCAAAAGGTCGTTGAACAGTGGTGTTTCAGCAATGAAGAAAGATCAAAGAGTTGTTGACAGTGGTGTTTCAGCAATGGGAAAGCTTGCCTCTTCTTGAAATAGGATAGTCCTTTCCTAGTGGCCTATACTATGATCGAGAATCTGCAAAAATTGATTGTAACATGGTATTTCTTGACAGGGATTATTAGTAAATGAAATCTAATCTAATACTAAAGAAATTAACTTAAAAAGAATTAATTGCAATGAGGGGTACGATCCCCCTCTAAAAAAAGGTAATGAGAGTCTGCCACAGATGTGGCCTTAAAATCTTCTTTGGAAATAGGACGCTGGTACAGATGGAGCCGATGACCATTTACAAGTAACGGTTTTTTAGAGTCATCGATTGTGAGGAGCCTTACTATTCCATTGGGGAAAACCGTGTCTACTTGGTAGGGTCCAAGCCATCTTGTACCTAGTTTCCCTTGAAATTATTTGAACCGAGGGTCATACAGTAGGGCCCAATTACCTTTTTGGAACTACTTATTCTTGATAGTTTTGTCATGCCATTTTGATCTTTGCTGTTGAATCATAGTTGTTTGATGAATGGCATCTAGTCTTTTCTCATCCAATTCATTAAGTTACTGCAACCTGGCTGTCTGTGCATCGGTCAAATCAAGGTTGATGGCTAAAGCAGTCCTTAAGGTTTTGATTTCAAATTCCACAAGAAAGATAACACTCTTTCCATAGACTAATTCATAGGGAGAGAATCCTATAGTATATCTCCAGGTAGTTCTGTAGGCCCATAATGCTTCAGGGAGCCTGTAGGACCAATCCTTTATGTTTTCCTTCATTGTTTTTGTGAGAATGGCTTCTATTACTTTGTTTTTGATTTCCACCAGTCCATTGGCTTGGGTGTGGTATGTTGTAGTCATTCTATGTTGAATATGATATTTTTGAAGGGTGGCTTTGAAACCATGAGAAGTGAAAGGAGGTCCTCCATCTGTAACTAATTCTCTTGGCACTCCAAATCTGATGAAGATGTCTTCAAATAAGAAATCTATAACTGCTTCTTCGGTTACTCTATGGAGTTCTTTAGCTTCCACCCATTTAGTCATATAGTCTGTGCAGACCACTACGTAAACTTTTTGATTGGATGGGGGGTTAATGGGTCCTACAAAGTCTAAGGCCCATCTTTCAAATGGTTCAAGTACTATCTGGGGGTTTAATGGCATTTAATCTCTATGATTATGTTGGCCCACTCTTTAGCAGCTATCACAGGCCCAGACATATTTCTGTGCATCTTTGAAAAGTGAGGGCCAATAGTACCCCATCCTAAGAATTTTATGTGTTGTTCTCTTATCAGCAAAATGCCCTCCACAAGGGCCATCATGACAATCTTTTAGTAGATAATAAACCTCATCTTATCTAATGCACCTTTGTATTTCTTTATCAGGTCCTGTATGGAAAAGGCACCCACTTATCCAGCTATACCAAGCACTTTGTTGAATGATTCTTCTTTTCTCTCGGTGGGATAGGTGTGGTGATAACTTCCCTACAACCAAGTAGTTAACAATGTCTGGATACCAAGGTGAGTGAGCAGAAACTGCAAATAGATATTCATCAGGAAAGGAATCATCTATTGGGGTATCATCGTGAGGTGTCAACCAATAAAGGAAATCAACAACTACATTTTATTTTCCTGGTCTATCTACAATTGTAATATCAAATTCTTTCAATAATAGTAGCCATCTAGTGACTCGAGAATTTGTGATAGGTTTTTTCATTAAATATTTGATAGCTGAGTGATCAGTATGGACAAGGGTAGAGTAGTCAGTGATATAATTTCTAAATTTATTAATAGCATAGAGAACTGCTAAGAATTCCTTTTCGGTAATTGTATAATTGAGTTCAGCAGGAGTCATATTCTTGTTGATGAAATAAATAACATAAGGGAGATGATTTTCTTCTTGTCCCAAGACAACTCTTATTGCAGAATCTGAAGCATTAGAAGATATATAAAAGGGAAGTGTCCAATCAGGTCCTCTAAGAATAGGAGTTGTAGATAACTGATGTTTAAGTGTATTAAATGCTTCTTGGTAAGAATTAGTCCATTTGAATTCAGCATTTTTCATCAGTAACACAAATAGGGGAGAAGCTATTTTGGAAAAGTTTTTGATAAATCTTCTGCAGTATCCAGCATGTCCTAGAAAACTTCTTACCTCTGTTTGGGTTTTGGGAGTAGGAAGAACCTTAATGACTTGTATCTTGGATGGGTCTACCTGAATTCCTTGAGATGAGATAAAATGTCCAAGCACTATTCCTTCACTCATCATCATATGACATTTTTCTGTACTTAAGGAGAGTTGGGCTTGTATGCATCGTTTAAGAACTTTCTCAAGGTTTTGTAGTGCTTCCTAAAAAGAAACACCATAGGGAGTAAATTCATCCATAAAAATTTCCATATAGTCATTAAGCATATCAGAAAAGATTCCTATAACTACTCTTTGGAAGGTTGTTGGTGCATTACATAGTCCAAATGGGAGAACTCTATAAGAAAAGGTTCCCCAAGGGCTAGTAAAAGTGGTTTTATCTTGATCTTGGGGTGCAATTTTGATCTGGTTATACCCACTGAAACCATCTAAAAATGAGAAAAATTTCTTCCCTGACAAAATGTCTAACACCTAATCAATGAATGGTAATAGAAAGTGATATTTTTGAGTAGCTTTATTTAAGGCTCTATAATCCATGCATACTCTCCATTTCCCATTTTTCTTAGGAACTATTACCAACGGGGAAACCCATTCACTATCTGATATAGGATAAATAAACCCTGCATCAAGCAATTTTTGAAGTTCTTCTTTAAGGATTTCTCTCAAATTAGGGTTCATTTGCCGTTGATATTGGCAGATCGATCGACAATGTTCCTTAATATATATTCTACGAGTACATAATTCGGGAGAGATCTCTTTCATATTTGTATAGTCCCATGTGAATACTTCTTTATTTTCCTGAAGTAACTTCATTAATTGTTGTGTTTCAGCATCTGTCAGGTTAGGGTTTATGTTCAGTGTTTTGCCAGGTTCGATTTCTACTGGTTTGCTTTTAGAAGAGATGGTGGTAGATGTTTGAGGTGGGTTTTCAGAGTTAAGGTTTTCTTGATTATCTGACTCCAACAGTGAAGCTAACTGGTTGTGAGTTTCTGGAGTCACGCAAGAGGGTTCACAAATAAAATTATTAATTACTTCATCCTCGGTGTTGTCTTTAAGGCTTAGAGCTTGTTCGATAGTCAAAATGGGTTGAGTAAGTTGATCATCGAAGTCTACCCATATAGAATTATCATTATTAATCAGGGGTGTATCATGAGGGTAGAGGGTAAGATGTTTGGTTTCGTAACCATTGGAAATTGTCATTGAAGCTGATCTACAACTGATAAAAGCATCTGTTGTGGCTAGCCAAGGCCTGCCCAAAATTAGAGGGTGCCCCCCCAACTTTTTTTTAGGTTGTAGTACCACAAAGTCAGCTGGATAATTCCAGAATTCCACTGAGATAATTAGATCTTCAATGACTCCCTCTGGTTTAATTGTGGATCGGTCAGCTAATTCTAGGATAGTTGGGGTGTCTCTGACTTCATTGTGCAGTTGTAGCAGTTGTAAGGTTTCCAGAGTCATGATATTGATAGCGACACCTAAGTCTACCAGGACTCGAAGGATTATCGTTTTTCCAACTTATACTGAGACGGTAGGGTGGTCGGGATCACCATATTTAACTGGGGGGGCTTTACCTGACATTAGTGCAGACAAGTCTCCCATAACATGGACTGTGAGGGGATCCTTAATTTTCCTACTAGGCTTCTTAACACAAATGTCTCGCATCATCCTGGCATAGATTGGTGCGTCTCAGAGTTCTTGTAGTAGAGGAATTTTGACATACAAATTTTGTAATTCCCCTAGAATATTGAAAGTTGGTGGCTCAAGTGTTTTAGTCAAAGATAAACGTTCAGGAAATGGTGGTTTTGTTGTTTCAGCAACATTGTTAGAGGATGATTGTACCTCTTCAGGTACATCATGCTCTTTTGTTTGGCTTCTGATTGGCTTTTTGTCCAATGGACATTCCCTTCATGGGTGCTTGTCTCTGCATTTAGAACAAAATATGGATAGGGCTACTTCTGCTTCTGATTGCTTCTTTTGAATCTGTAGGGTATCAATTTGTGAGGAAAAAGAGCTTAACATTTCAGTTTTGAAACCTTCAAGTAAATTACCTATCTTGGCTCTTGTTGCTCCCCCACTGTCTGATTTTTGGACTCTTGAAAATGTGGTGTCCCTGTTGTTTGATCTATTTCTTGAAGCTCCTCTTGAACATATTTTGCATAAATTAACAATTTCATCGTATGATTCCTTAGATATGTCCCCTTTTCCAAGCATATTTAGCATATCTAGACAGTCATCCCTTACTCCTTTTAATAATATAGTTTTGAGAATATCTTTACATACATTGGGGTGACTGGATCTTTGTAGATTATATTGTAGCCTTTCTACAAAGTCCTCCAGATTTTCATTCTCTTTCTGCATCATCTTAAATAGCTCCTCCCTCTTTTCTCTTGTTCAACAATAGTCCTAGTATTTATTCAGGAATTTATGTTTCATTTGGTCCCATGTTGTGATTACATGGCCTCCAAGACTCATGAACCATCTTAGTGCATTTCCTTTTAATGTTGCTGGAAATAGCTTTAATTTTTTAGCATTGGAAACGTAATCATAACTTATGCATAATATATCAAACTCAAAAAGGAATTCATCAGGATCTTGTGAAAGACAAACCATGAAAATTAGGTAGTGCTGAGAGTGGAATTTTCTTCATGGGGGCTACCCCTCTAGGAAGATCACCAATAAGAAATCCTAATGTGGAGAAAGAGTTTTCATCATTTACCTCTCCTTCAGGACTTGCCTGTTCTTCGTGATGCAATTCTTCATTGTACTCATCCATGTTTTCTTCTGTCATATCCCCTACTGCGCTTGCTCTGTCCTCAATGTTTCCTACTGACTTTTGGATGGTCTCAGGACTCCAAACTTCTTTCCATGTTTCAAAGTTTGCTCGAAATGAAGGTTGGGATTTTTGTTTCTGAAGGTTTGGTTATTGAGCAACAGATTCAGACTTTGATATAATCTCGTAAATATAAGTTTTTCTTCCTCCTCTTCCTATGCCCCTGCCACCTGTAGGGTCAGTGTCTTTGGGGTCTCCGCGTCCTCTCATGCAATCTTTGTATCTGAAAAATCATAAGTTCTTTTGAAATCTATAATTACCTTCCCTGGCAACGACGCCAAAATGTTGGTCACTATAATTGCTTATTTAATCTAAACAATCAAGTGCTACATAAATTGTCAACCCAGGGAAGTCTGTTTATTTCAAAGGTAACCACACACTATATATGCTCAATCTCAAAAGAAACCTAGAGTTGTATTAAAGAAAACTATATTAATCACACTTGCCTTGAACGAACTGAAGTTCTAACTTGAATTACAGGAAAGAAATCTACCTATTGCAGAGGTCAAAGTTTAAAGAAATGATTGAATTAAGCATCCTGGATTACATTAAAATAACAACAAGATACTGCAACAGGAAAGACCAACTATTTTGTAACCATAGAACAAGACCCTATTCCCAAAGTAGGAATCTTCAGCACCTGTTTCCGATCATCATACTTCATGAACTCATTGCTTAACTGAAATAATTGGCATGCACACTGAAGGCTATCTATCTATTAATAGAGAACAGGACCCTATTTCCCAAACAAGAAACTTCAACACCTGTTTCTGATTAGCACATTTTCTCGAACTCATTAATGCATTGAAGGCTAACTATCCCTAACAGAGAACAGGACCCTATTTCCCAAGAAGGAAACTTCAGCACCTTGTTTCTGATTAGCACACTTTCATGAACTCATTAATGCACTGAAGGCTAACTATATCTAACAGAGAATAGGACCCTATTTCCCAAGCAGGAAACTTCAACACCTTGTTTCTGATTAGCACACTTTCATGAACTCATTAATGCATTGAAGGCTAACTATCTCTAACAGAGAACATGACCCTATTTCCCAAGCAGGAAACTTTAGCACCTGTTTCTGATTACCAAGCTTTCATAAATTCATCAAACATGATTGCTAACTAAAATGATTAACAATTACCCAAGCATGAATCACATGAAAACAATGTAATGTTCAGTAAAGCAGAGTTTTCAGCAAGACAGAGTTCAGTAAAGTAGTGTTTCAACAAAACAGAATTCAATAAAGTAGTGTTTCAGCAAAACAGAATTTAATCAAGGCATAAACATAAATCACACTAACACACTGCAAAAATAACGGGTGAATCTTGTGAAGAAGGTGGGCCCTCCCTTCTCACAAGATTCCCCTGAAACGAAAAGGCTAGAGAGGATTGTTCATAACAGTATTTTATTCATCTGTCAATGTATCATGTTACAATCTAGAGTGAAGTACGTCCCTCTTTGTAAACCCTTCTTAGTAAAACAACAGAAGATCCTCCCATCGACTGATGATTTCCTCTTATTTAAAGAGGAGAATCCCTTTGATACAATTGATCAATGAATTACAGGTGTATATCTGAGTCATCTTCTTAGTCAGATCAACTTTCTAAACTGGAATAGGATATCCTAGTCTCCTGCAACAGAATGCTATTACAAGTGTTGAGTGAGGTGTTGTTGTTGCGGCTGGAGTAACAACTTTTTTATTTATTTCTTGTTATTGATGTTGTATGTTGTTTCGACATCGCAAATCGCGGGCTGTTTCAGCCATGGGATTTGTGTTCTGACTGTTTTAGCACTTCTCAGGCAGTAGCGAAGGTTGATTCTTAGCTCACGGTGCAGTTGTTGTAGTCAATTTGTGTGAGATGATGTTCAACATCGTTGACCATGGACTGTGTAACAGCTTCCTCTGTGTTTCAGCATCATTGACCACGGACTATGTAACATCTTCTTTTGTGTTTCAGCATCGTTGAGCACGGACTGTGTAACAACTTCTTCTGTGTTTCAGCATCGTCGACCATGGACTGTGTAACAGCTTCTTCATTGAGTTGTTGTTTCAGCATCGTAGTCCACAGACTATGTAACAGCTTCTGTGAGTTGTTGTTTCAACATCAGGCCTCAATGCTAATCTGCAGTTCGAACTGTTTCAACACTTATACATTTCTAATCAATGGTTAAGTACGAGAGTGATGTAAAATTATATGCAAAACAGATTAAACATATAGTAAAGAGAAGAGACGTTGTATACCTTTGGAAAGATAGGATAGCGTGATAATATGAGTTTAAATGTGAGTGAAACAAGAGTGTAATAGTGGCAAAACGTATGGGAAAAAAGGTACATTATGTGGTCCTAACACCAAGACATGCTCTATTGTGTTTCATTCCTTAATTTATGGCTATCCCTTTCTTGTTCTATATTTTGTCTCATTACCTGGTTGACTCACATTTGTAAATATGGGACATCCGTGCAATACCTTTGAGCCCATGATAGGCAATCACAACAACAGTCAGGTTCCAAATTTGGGATTGATTGTTGTCGATCTATGTCTGAGGGATTCTCTTGAACAATTTTCTCTTTTAAATCAGCTTGAATGCCTAAGAACCCCTCACAATTTTGAAGGAATGTAGGTATATTTTAAAAAATGTTATATTGAGTGTGATTGTCTTCTTCACAATATTAATTTCGGTTTTCAGAGGAATCTTCATCCTCCATTGTTATCATTCGTATTGGGCTCTCCCTTTCTTTATGTTTGTTTCTAATCATTCTGGACAAAATGTGACCTTCCATTTTATTCTTAAAATCAATTCCACAGATATCATGAAATTTTTTAGTTCGTTAACCATGTTCCTTGGTCTTTTTATCAACCTTTGGATACATGGGTTGTGTTTGTTGATCAACATTATCCAACAGTTGGTTCTTTAACAGGTTGAGGATTACTTCTAGCGACTCTTTGGGAACAAAATCGTTTCTATTTCATGTCACCCTTCGTATAGGAATTATGTCTTCTTGTCCATCGATAGACATAAGGGAATCGTCATGCAGTCGGACTTCAATATGAATCTCTTGAGGTAGAGACTAAAGAGAGTTGGATTCCTCAACGAACTGAGTTAAATCAATGATATGGTCAGTATGTTGGGGCAAGAATTGATTTCTTTGCAGAAAGTTTTACCAATTGTCCCCTATAATGGTAAGGTGATATTCAACTAAGATATGAATGAGACCATGATGAAATAGACTTGTCTCAGGGTTTTGACTCGGCCACTGGTAAAATTCAGACATTTTTTAAGTCTCCTACATAGATAAAGGGGTAGGTTTAAATGAAACCCTCGAAAGGTCATGAGTAATCGAATGTGGAAATATAAAAGAAGGTTGTAGCATCCTTCACAGGTAACAAACGTCTTAATTATTGACAAGATATTGTGCCAACTGTTATGGAAGAGTTCTATTGGCATACCCTTAATGTGGTATTGCAAACCTTTTGGTGCCAAAAGAGATTTCCACGGGATGTTTTTAACCTTCATGTTTTTGAAGCATTTATCGCCTAACTGAGGGAGACCCGTGGCCCGAGAAATAAATTCCTCATCAACTTGGAGCTGAATATCCCCAACCTTAGCCTTAGTACCATCAAAATTGTTCATTAATTTTCTGGCCACTTCGATGTTAAATCCCTTAAATGACTATATAAACCATAACCACCCAACCTTGGAGATCATATCAGTCGTGTCATCATAAGATGTTAATGCCTACGACCCATTTGGCTCTATCCTCATGATAGGGTCCATAAGTTCTCTGGATGGGTTAAAAACTAAGGTGGACTAAAAAATGAACAAGTGGTTTTTGTGAAGGTCAGAATATTGTAGACATAGGAAACTAGACGGACAATAAATGAGTGAAGTCGGACTGACATACCTTATGATAGTTGAAAAATGGAAGAGGTGAGGACATCCTAAAACCATCCAACACTTGAAATCTTGATTAGAACTTGTAAAACATAAGGAAGGAGGATTCAAAACAAAGTGACGCATGTAATCCTTATGCCCTGCCATGAACCCTTGATCTAAATTTAGGGACAATGACATGGTTAAAGTAATGATTTTGTAGACACTCAAAATGTTGGGCCAAGGCATAGGGGCATCATTGAAGATAATGGTGTATTACTTGAATTGTATGATCGAGTGATATGACGATATCCAAGAAAGGGAAGGGATTACGAAACCCCTACTTTAATTAATTTGTCTTACCACTCAAAACAATTTTGTCTAACCTCGACCCTCATTAAATATTAAAAGGATTAATTAATCAATCTCACACAATTGCTTTTTAAATTGAAGTGAGAATCTAGGAAAAATGAATTATACTTAATTTATTCAACCTTCAAATGAACCATATCCATGAGACTTTCTTCTTGTACATAATATTAGGAAAGAAAAAATGATAATCTTTGATCAAGGCTAGGCAGTTATTAATATATTATCAAAATATTTTACCCAACTATTTGCCCGAAAAGAGCCCTTTGAGTAACAACTTCTTGGAAGAAGTTCTGGACCCGGAAAAAACAACCAAAGTCATAAGAGCTCAATTTGTTGAGTTATTTAACTCAAGAAAAATCTCAATTTCAGTTGGTGCTCGGCTTGACAGACAAGAAACTCAATGGATAAACCAGTTGGAAATTCAATACTCCACTTCTCTCACTCAGTGTCGCAGACCAAATTGGCAAATTCATGTTACTTCGACAAAGTTTCAAGAATGGTTAATCTCTCAATCATCCCATATCCTCCTTTTTAATGGTGCCTCTAAAGGCAATCTGGGTGTCGCAGGAGAAGGAGGGGTCTTTCTCAACCCAAGGGGATTGACAACAGTAATATATGGCTAGAGCATAGGTTATTCCTCCAATAACCAAGCAGAACAACTCGCCTTGTTGAAAGAAGTGAAAATGAGAGTCCAATCGGGGGTCACCAATCTCATCATTGTTGGAGACTCTCTGATTACCATAAGAAGCATGCTCACTGACTATAAGCCAAGAAACATCCAACTAGCTGCAGTTTGGAAAAATATTAGATCATCCCTGTAACACACCCACTATCATAATTTTAAAAACTTTGGATTAATCTCCCACAAGTGAGAAATCTCCAGAAAATCGGCATTTGCGAAATGCCAACCCCTGGTTAAATATCGGGATTCGGGGTTTGCAGTGCCGCAGTGCACACGTACTCAAAACTCCCGATCCTCCGATCCCTGATGTGCTCCTAGCGTATTGGCTTTCCGGGCTAAGTCCTGGTCAATATGACCACAAAGTTCACAAGACCACAGTCTTAAGTTCTTGTCGGGGTTTGGCGCCTCTTAATGTTATGGTGCACGAGTCCCTTGGACTCTCGACGCACCTTTACACTGGCTAGCCCCCTTGGCCATACCCGGGTCCATGTGACCACTTACCATATGTCCATGGCTCTATAGCTACCCATCAGGGTTTTGGGGTTTATGATGTCGCGCTGCACAAGCCTTCGTAAATTCTGATTCCCCGATCCTCGATGCCACCTGGAGTGAACTCACGGCCAAGCTTGATCTTCCGACATTTGTCCCTTGTTCCGGCGCCTATGGCCCACACTCCTTATGATGGCGTGGAGTGACACCTGTCCTCCACTGGAGTGCTATAACTAGGGGATCGTCGCGTTTCGGGATTTCGCGATTCCTCCTGTCGTGAGTTTCTTGTCATCGAGGATCCCGAATTGCCGAACCCCGAACCCTCGAGATATTCGGACACGCGTCCTCGTCATGAACAATGCAGATCTCATCGGGAAATCGCGGGTCGCGATTTCCTAATGCACAACTTCTTTACCATCGAAAGTCCGATGAACAAAACTCCAAAGGCACCCGATCCTTTGCCACCTGTCCTCGCGGACGAACGGCCCGCATTGATTCTCAGGGTTTCAAGACTTATGAGGTCTTGCTTCTCATGGCCTTGAGAACTTCGATAGCGCCTTAATCTCCGACACCTATCCCTTAGATGGATGACTCAGATCCTATCGGTAAATCGCGGATCACGATTCCGGATGGCAAGAGTTCTATGTATTCAAAAACCCCGATATGCCGAACTCCGACTCTCTGGGATCCTCTGCCACGTGTCCCTGCTATTTGACGGCTCAGATCTTGTCGGGGTTTTCACTTGGATTTCCCCGAGTACTTTTCCATGGGAATGCCGATTTCCCGATGGAAAATATCCCGATTTCCCCTCCGGATCTCCTGACACACGTCGCGCATAATGGACGGTCCAGATTCAATCGGGAAATCGCGTATCACGATTTCAATGTGCAATGGTTCTATACTCCTAAAATCCCCGATGAGTGAAATCTCGATGCCTCCCAGAACGCCGACACGTGTCCTGCCAAGATCAACGGCTAGGACTCTCCCTCTACACACTAGAGTTTAGCTCTGGTGAAACTCTTCCCGATCCAACGATTTACGGGATTTCTACTCCAGATCTAATGGCTCAAATCACTCCCTCATGCGTCTACCCCTGCGCTTAATCCCCGCGCAGCTTCTCCAGATCCAACGACTGTCGGGTAATGTGAACCGAGATCTAACAGTCCAGATTCATTCTTTTGGGTTTTGGGATTTACGATCCCAATTTCTTGTTGCTCACGATGAGAGAGGGCAAGGCATGTAACGCCTGCGTTACTTTCATCAATCTAATGGTTGTG
>JZKD02S2286977.1:247323-294338 GCA_000966675.3 Picea glauca | reverse complement strand
ATACGGTGTTTTAATTCTTGGTGGAAGTTAACGCCCCTCTTTCAAGGTGCCCTCCACCACCATCGTGGTCTCTTTTCTGCACATCCCCTCTCAGCAATTCTTCTATAAATTCAAATTGTCATTTACATCACATATTCATACTTATGAGTTTTTGCATAGTCTTTGGCTAGTTCAGTTATATTTACAATCTGGGGGAAACAGGGTGTTACAATCCCTCACAGATTTACAGTCAATCTCCTCCATCCACATAGAAAGGGAAAACAACAAATGGGCAGATGAGCAGTCCAACCTGGTGACAAGGCTACCACAAGGAACAAAAATTATCATGAGAGGCTCCACCTTTGAAAAGTTGATGCACCACTCTCTTGAAAAATAGACTAACCCATAGGACCAAGCAGAAATGAATACCCCCCAACAGGCAACGAACCAGATGGAAAACTGGGAATATAGTGCATCCCTTCAAACGACTTTAGAGCGGGAGCAGGCTCAATTAAACAAGGTCCAGTCAGCAGCAATTCAAGAAATGGAAGGCCCATTGGAAAATGTCACCCCTCCTTTTCAATGTTCTTTAAAAGAACATGTATCTTAGGAGTATTTTACCAGAAAACAACTATTAACCCCTAATGTTTAGAAGGGAAACATAGTTACAAGAAAGACACAAGCATCCCAAGGCCATTTACGCCCAAACGTTTCAAGAAATGGCAACCAACCAATACAAGACTGTAATTTATGATTTCTTAGGCAAGCCTAGGCTACCCCTTTTTAATATATTATCTCTGAGTTTCTTTAAAAAAAAAATTATATATATATATATATATGTGTGTGTGTGTGTGTGTGTGTGTTTATATAATTTATTTATTTTTTATTATTATTTTAATGTGTTAGGTTAGGTGAATAAATGTTTTAATCAATTTATTAATTAAATTTTAATTATAAATAAATTATTTTCTTATCTTTTATTAAATTTTTACTATAATTTTTTTTAAGACTGTTATCTATTTTTAAGATGATTAAATTATTAAAAAAATTAAAGTTATCTTGTTAAAAAATACTATTATTTATAAATTTGAGATCGTTAGCCTTTTAAATTATTTAATAATTTATTTTTTATTTTTAATTAAATTGTGATTATAAATTATTTCAAGAGTATTGGTTTTTTTTAAGATAATTGCATTATTGATGATGATTATGATTAACGTCCACTAAGATAGAATTGGACCTTAACACGGTAAGTGATTACTTAAGTGTCTTTAGAATTTTGTTTATGTACTCGAAAAGCATTAAGAGAAGCTTTACAAGAACACCATAGGTTAGAAAGGTTGGTAGTGTGACAAATATTTTGAAAATAAAATCTAATATGGGTATAGGCTCGACAATCTAAGAGAAAGTGTTTAAGAGAAAGTGTTTTTCATCTTCAACCTTCTTAGTGTCACAAAGGTGACACACTCTTTCATCCCATGGCGTTTTAGGAATTGACCAATGCCCAGTTTCACTATGGAGCTCATGAGAATTTGTTCTTATCTTAGCAATGCTTATTTTTTTCTTTACACTTGGCAAAACAGATATATAATTTTTTATCTTCTAGATTAGGGTTTATTACATCCTTATAATACCTTAATTTTATTTTTTCCTCTAAGTCTTTATCACACCACATTTTCTCCTTAAATTTTGATTTTAAGTTTTTTTAATAGTATCTTTATTCTGCAAAATGGTGTCTTCCATGAGTCCCCAATAGTTTAGCCAAGACCGGCCATCTTTATGCCATCTTCATTTGAGTTGATAATGGTTATCACTCAATTTTGAAGCAATTTTAGGAAGCCTCTTGTCTTCCATGTTGTTTAACTTGTTCTTATACATTAGGTATCTAGTCATAGTCATGCTCTTAATGGCGAAGAGGCTTGTTTCTAAGAGGAGGATGGGATACGACGTATTTCCTTAAAATTTGAGATTATAGGTTATATAATTCCTTTGTATTTCCTCTATCTTTCGCAAGGATTCACGAGAGACACTACAGCCGCAGACTTCACATCCATAAAGAATAACAGGTGTAACAAGAGTCTCAAAGAGGAGTTTCTTCTTATCCCAACTCCAAAGATCAACTAATTTACAATATTTTTCAAGCCCATAATAAGCTTTGCATCCCCCAATAATCATTTTCTCAATGCTATAATTCCAATTGATCTTGTGGAGAATATCAATTCAAAGATATTTGTATGAAATCACTTCCTCCAAGTTGTTGTTGTCATATACCAAGGTATCATAAGAGATCTTATTGGATTTAATAATCATGACCTTAGTCTTATAAGTATTAATAGTCATATCCATATTGGCGCAAAACTCCTTGAAGATTATTAGTTGGTTTTCAAGATCATGGGGACTCCTTGCCATAAGAACGATATCATCGGCATAAAGAAGAATATTGATTACTATACCAGTGAGAGTAGGGCCGACACAACCTGGTTTTTCTAGGCAATCTTCTAACATGTCAATGTATATGCCAAAAAGGATAGGGGACAAGGGACAACCTTGTTTGACTCTGATATTGCAGTTAATTTCTTTTGACGAGCCCTCGACATTTTTAAACTTAGCAATAATTTTCTCATACATCCTTATTGCACTAGCCCTCAACTCCAGAGACACTTTTATCTCTTCCAACCTATTCCAAAGGTTTTTCCTAGGAACCATGTCAAAAGCTTTTCTAAAGTCAACAAAACAACAAAAGAGATTGGTTTTAGTATTGCGGAACTCCTGGACAATGATCGTAAAGGTAACAAGATGGTCCACAGTTGAATGTGGCATTTATCTCTTTTACCATGACATTCTAGCCAAAGGCTAATCTTCTTGTCCAAAATAATTCCATGCTAAAATTGGGCTAATCATAATGGTCCTATAATTAGAGGGAATGTTTCTATCCTCATTTTTAAAAATAGGAACAATGAGGCTTTTCGTCCACGGATAAGGATTGACCCTTCGATTTAAAAATTTCATCTTGGTAGCCTTAGATGTCCTCTAAAGAAAAAACTTCTTTAAAAATTTGAGTTTATTCATGAAATAAATTATTTAATAATTTTTTTTATTATTATAATTTTTTTAAGAGTGTTGTAGTAAATTATTTAATAATTTTATTTTTTGGTTTTTATTATAATTTTTTTAAGAGAGTTGGTTTTTTTAAGGATAATTAAATTATTGAAATTTTTTAAATTATTTTATTTAAAATATAATTATTTAAAAGCTTATGTATGTGAGAGATAAGGATTGACCCTCCCATTTTAAAAATTTCAGCAAAGTAACTTTCAATGTCATTTAAAGAAAAAACTTGAGTTTAAAAATTTGAATTTATTCACCTAATAAATTATTTAATAATTTATTTTTTTTATTATAATTTTTTAATAATTTTAATTTTTTATTATAATTTTTTTAAGGGTGTGGTTTTTTTGGATAATTAAATTATTGATATTATTGAAATTATTTTATTAAAAATATAATTATTTAAAATTTTGAAACTTCTAAAGGTATATACTTTCTGTTCAGAATTACAAAATCAATATTAAGAATAACTGTGAAAATCTACATATTTAGTTTATTTAAAAAAAATCATATTAAGTCAATTTCAATTAAATTAAACTATTATTAATAATAATTTTAAAAAAAATCTAAATTAAATTATTATTATTATTATTAACCATTTTAATTTTTCACTAAATAACTCTGAAACCTAACTCTGAAACCCCGTCCCGTTTCGTGGACATCTGGTCAACACATAAACTGACCCTTCAATTTCCTTCTAACAACGCTTTGCAAATAAGCCGCCGTTTCGTCGACATCTGCTCAGTATATAAACTGACCCTTCAATTTCTTTCATACAACGCTTATCTATTTACATGTGAAGAGAAGTACGAGAGGTGATCGAGGTCGAGTGTTCGAAGGTCGTCTCCGTAAGCACTCTGCTTTTACAATCCATGAAGGTTGGTAAATATGTTTTCAATAGTTGTGGAATAAAGCTCTTGTTATTTATGATCCATCTACTTCTCAGCACTCTGTATTTGAGCGATCCCTTAATTTTTACTTTTGGCTTTAGATGTATTGAGTAGCATTGTGAAATGGTCTCGAGTTCAATTCCTGTACATCAATCTGAACTGTTCAAATGATCTCCACATGGTTTTTCTCTCGCTTTCGGAATGACGTTATTTGTTTATGGCCTGTGTGATTAAGAGGGTTCAGTTGTTTTCAGAGATTGCATTTGAATTGGGATATTGCAAATAGAGGTGCAAAATTCTAGGAATTTGGTTGTTGAATTCTGCATCTCCTTGTTTTTTTTTTCTCTGGTTTTCTTTCTTGTTTTTTAACCTTTTTATATAGACAAGCTCGGCGCGGAAACCCAACTCTGTGCACGTTAATAACTGCAGTCTCATAGTGGCTTGAGAGAACAACATAAGGTTTGGACGTTAAGTCACAGCTAGACATAAACGGTATTAACAGTTAGACTTAAACGGTATTGTTTAACATAGCTAGACCTAAACGGTATTAACAGATAGACTTAAACGGTATTGTTTAACATATTGCAGTAGGGAGCTCAATTTTATTGGAAAACAAGGGATTCTTATATTTTGTATGTCTTAACAGATCTCTTCTTCTCGCTGACCTATCTTTTAACAGTGAGTTCCACATAAATCAGAAATATTTGATCTATAAAAATGAGAAAGCCAGGACGGAATCCTTTGTCTCATACTACTCCGGTAGCCCGGTATCAAAAGAGAGTGGACGCAGTAAAGGTGCCCAAAACATCAAAAGAGAGGCAGAATAGTGGGAAATCTGAGGAAACAGTGGAGAGCGTGCCCCAAACATCAAAAGAGAGGCAGAATAGTGGGAAATCTGAGGAAACAGTGGAGAGCTCCAGGTCTCCCTCAAATGGTGTTCCAGAATATTCACATGACACTAAATTAGCCGATAAGTATCGAGACTTGAGGCGTGATTACTTGATTCTGGAGGAAGAACACTCTTCTCTGAGTGATGAGGTGAAACAGGTTGACAGGGATATCAAAAAGCTAAAAGCAGAGAAACGTGGACTTTTGGATAAGCTGGTCGTGTTGGAGGGTTTGGTTGAAGAGCCAGATTTTGAATCTCCCACTTAAGAATATTATTTTTTAGCAGAATATCACAATTTGTGTTGTTTCCGAMCTTTGCATAGGCCTATCCAGTKTWACATTTGCATGAAATCAAACCCTCGAGGATTTATGCCACAWCGTGTATTTGGTTTTCTTGAAATGTGATTGCAGTACTCGTTTATGCTTCAGAGTCAAGCTTTTTTGAAGTCCTTGTCTTGAATAATTTGAGAGCTTTAATATCTGCGTTTGATGCTAGCTGGTGCTTGGTTAGATGACTCATACGCTTGTATTTTTTCAAAACCTATGGCATACTGTCTGACATTATTATTATGATTTTTTTTTTAAACATAATTTTTTTCTTTATTCTTCAACTATGAATTATTTTCTTATTGGATGTGTAAATCTATTTATTTTTTGAGCTGTGCACAATCATTTTGATTGATTCTTCAGCCTCTAATCTTTCACCTTGTGCGCTTCAATATTTGCAGGAAATGAAAATCCATAATTTTTGTAATTCAGTAATGGTAAAAGATTCTCAACCACTCCCAATGCCCATGAGACAAAGATTCTCAACCACTCTCAATGCCCACAAGAATTTTCAAACGATGGGTAATTGGATGTTGGTATTGTATGTTGCAAGTGAATGATTCACCAAAGATTAAAACCATAATGATATTTCAAATCTATAGTTTTTATAAGGGTCTTATCTATAATGATATTTGAAACAATTTGTTTATATAGAAAGTTAATATATAGTTTTTATAAGCATCTTATCTATAATTATATTCGAAACTATTTGTTTATATTGTTGAGATCACTGGATAATGGGTTTCTTAAGTTCTATTTCAGTCTATCATGAGTTGCAATGGGAACAATCTTCTATAATCATTTTTATATGATTAACTTCTTGCGAGATTTTGGAAGGTCAATCCTCAACTTGGTTAATCAAGTGGATTTGTTTTGGAGATAAGGGTGAAGAGTTATTGTTTATTGTATTAAATACAAGTTAAGTTTCACTGTATCTTTATTATTGTTTAGTGTATCTATGTTTTAATGTTATAGATCTGTGTTTCATTTCGTTTCGCTCATAAATCCGGATCAGTGGTATCAAAGCGTTTTGATCTTCATTTGTTTCTTTGTGCATGTCCCCAATGAGGTCAAGTTATAAGTAATTGGGACTCGAACTAGTTGAGCCTTTGCAACATTGGCCTCGTAGAACTCGATCATGCCCATGGGGGAAGAAAAGAGAGATGATGGGGTAGGAGATCCCTTTAAATCATTGCTTGACGAAGCCCTTGTGTGACATAGGAACGAGATGATGGATAATTTTCCACAAATACTTTGGCGACTTCCAAAAGGAGACACATCTTCCTCGAGAGGCGTCGCCCCTTTTAAGGTATATATCAATTTTGATATTCCTATATTTGAAGGTGCAATTGATGTAGATGTTATAGACAAATGGTTGAGCCTTCTAGAATGGTATTTTTCTATGCATAAATTTTCTAATAGAGAAAAGAATCGCATTTATGCTCCTTAAGGTCATCCCCCATGTCAAATATTGGTGGGATACTTTCTATGAGAAAAAGGCAATAGATGACTCTGCATTATTTCTAGCCAAACCCACTTGGGGTTCGTCAAGGGATGTTATTAAGGAACAATACTACCCTATTGGAAGTTATGATAACTTATATACAAGATGGACCACACTATGACAGTAAAGGGACTAAAGAGTGCCAAAGTCACCAATGTCTTCCATACCTTTCACTCCAAGCTCATATCAAAAAATCTTAGCCACATCTCGTGTTCAAGTATCATGAAACAAAGTACTTGAACAAGAGATGTGTTCAAGTACTTTGTTTCATGATACTTTGTTTCAAGTACTTTGTGTTCAAGTACTTTGTTTCATGATACTTTGTTTCAAGTACTTTGTGTTCAAGTACTTTGTTTCATGATACGATTATGGTATCAAAAAATCTTAGCCATATTTCTTATGCACAAACACATCTCATGTTCTATATATCTTTTCCTTGGGTGTGGCTTATCGATATGTTGTCAAAACCGAGTATAACATTAAAAAAAATACACATCAACCACAGCCACACACAATCGAATGGATTTGTCAAAGGAGCAATCTTCGTGTCAGCCAACAATCTTGTCCTCCCTTTGGCATCAATCCCTTAAAACATGACGTATTGTGTGATGTCACCCCTCTTGAAGTTTTTTATTTTCTTTTGGGCCAACCTTATTTATGGAAACATCATGTTGTATATGAGTCTAGGCCTTGTAGTGTTATTATTACTTTGGGGAGGAAATTGTACAGGATAACCAAGACAGTCCCACCTATTGTCATTTTCTTGATCTGTACCAAGTAATGTAGGAAGGTCATATCTTAGACCAAGAAGTTTGTCTTCTTCGTTATTCATGCTCAAATTGAGTGGAAGGTTGCAGTCACATCCATGGCCTCTGCAACAGGTCTCTCCACACAACAAAGGAAAGTGGATAATGTCATGGAAGAATACAAAGACATCTTCTCCTCACCCACTAGGGTGCCTCTCAGGCATTCAATTGATTTGACCCCTAGCGCATCGCTACCCAATGGGCTAGTCTATCACTACTCTCTGTCAAAAAATGAGGAAATTAAGTGCAAGATCCAAGAGTTGCTTGAAAAGGGGCACATCTTACTAAGCTCATCACCTTTCAGAAGCCTAATCATGTTTGTGCATAAGAAATATGAGACTTAGTGACTCAGCATTGATTATCGGGCCTTAAATAAAATCATAGTCGTGAATCGGTACCCAATTCCATGAATTGACGATCTCCTTGGTCAACTCAAGGGGGGAAATACTTCAATAAGATTGATCTAAATTCTAGTTACCACTAGGTACCAATAGAGCAGAATGGTGTATGAAATATTGTCTTCAAGTCCAAAGAAGGTCTTTTTGAATGGCTGGCCATGCCCTTTGGCTTGACAAATTCCCCAACAAATTTCATGAGGATGATGGATGATATATTGTGGCCTTTCACTAATTCTTTTTTGTTGGTGTACTTGGATGACATATTCATCTTCATCAAGAGTTGGGTGGAACACTTGCAACATACTCAAGAGGTTTTGCACACTCTTAGGAAACACAAGCTATATGCAAATTTGAAAAAATGATCCTTCATGAATAGGGTCCAATACCTAGTATACATTGTGAATGAGCATGGGGTCCATGTCAATCCATCCAGCATCCAAATCATTTATGACTGTCCAGCCCCGACCACACTCACTGAGCTTCGGAGCTTCTTAGGCCTTGTTAATTTCTATTGCAGGTTTGTGTTGGAATTCTCCAACATTGCATGGGCCCCTAGACAAGTGACTAGAGGTGGTGGAAAAGAAAAGTTTGTGTGGGGCTAGTTGTAACAGAAAACGTTCAATGATTTGAAGCAACACTTGTGTTCATCCCCGATGCTCTCATTACCTAACTTGTAGAAGCCTTTTGAGATTGAGATAGATGCTTCAGACTATGTTGTGGGAACAATTATCACTTAGCATGGACATATTGTGGCCTATCATAGTGAGAAAATATCAGATACCATCTGTAACTACCCCACTTACAACAAATAAATTTACTTCATTGTACAATCTTGCTTCCATTGGAGGAATTACATTCTCAGGAAGGAGAAAATCATCCACACTGATTATAAGCCTTGGCATTTCATGTAGACATAAGGAAAATTACAGAATGACCACCATCATAAGTGGTACACATACTTGCAGTAGTTTCATCTCAACATCAAGTATAATATAGGGAGCCTAGTTGTGTTGCTAACTTCCTCATTCAAACTCTAATTGCAACACTAACCATGGTGTTAAAATATTCGATGTGCTTGTTTTACCATAGAAAATATCACAATATTGTCACCCAACTATAGACACGCTGCAAACCCCTGAGCACTTATAACCTTTGAAAACATTATTCTAGAAATCCATACTAGAACCAACAGATAAACCGTAGCTGATAACTACAACAACAACTCAAGACAAGTAGAGAGTCTCCATATCCATAGAACAAGTACCATACACAACTGCAGCAGTTGTAGTTGCACTACTCTCTCAAAATTGTGCCATACTTAGCTAGTATATCACCAAGAATATCAACAAGAGTATCACCAAGAATATCACCAAGAATATCATCAAGAGTATCACCAAGAATATCACCAAGAGAATCACCAAGAATATCACTTGATAGCACTAGAGAGAGACCAAGACCAAGACATGACCATACACCCTTATTCCTTATTGCAGCTGCAGTTGCATCTATCCACAAGACTTGTGCTCTAATTGGTTATACAAATGAGCTAAAGCGTCTTCTATTTATATTAATATTTCTAGTGACTTTTCTGGTTGGGTTGACCTAACTTTTCTCGTTGGGTTGACCTGGCATCCCTTGAATCATGGCATAAACATACATCATTATTTGTGTCATCTCTCAAGGCCATACTCCATTTGAGTAATCGGTCATGATGTTGAATAATTCATGTGATGAACTCAATGCACTTAGTAGAGTGTCTTTCACAAGTCACCCACTCCACAAAGTGATATAGGGACCATTCTTTTAATCTGTACATACATCCTAGAAGAATAGTTATCCCAATAGATGCTAAAATCCCCACAATGGGATACAAGGACCATTGTTCTAATCCGTACCTATGTCCTAGAAGAATGTCAATCCTCCCAGAAGCTGAAAGAAATGCCATGGGCTATATAAACCATTCCTATAGGAATTCCAGTCTTAGACTATTTTATAATTGGGTCATATTTACAATAGAGATCAATCTTTACCAAAATGCCTTAGAAAATATTGGTCTCGTATCAACTACCCTAATCGAGATGTCATTCCCTTAGGGGGCGTACTATTCAACCTGATCAGGCCAATAAATGTGCCTCAAGAGAATATCATTCGTGAACCATTTTCCTAATCGGACCACAATCTATGCCTTAGGAAAATACCACTCCATTATACATCAACAATTTGTTAACCTGGACCATTCTCCACAAGGAGAATGTCTATCCACTGGTAATTTGTTCTTCCTGCAGAATATTTGTCCACCATCACAATCCATCTAGCTAGAAATCAACTCCAGCACATGGCTAATACTAGTGACACACAGTCACTACCAGTGGAACACATCCACCACAATATCATACATCTACTATCCATAGACATACAGTCTCCACAACAATCAAGTCATATCATCTGATATCATACTACATCAAAAATGTCATCAGGTGCATCACCTCTACCTCATACTAGCATGATGTGAATGTATCATATCTAATTTGTACTGGCGTGATCTGGAGTATCATCTACATCATTTATAAGTCATATTAGCATGACATATCTAGCATGATGCTAATGCATCATATCTAAGGTGTATGGCATATCTAATTTGTACTCGCATGATGTAAATATGTGCCTCGTTGTCTAATCTCTAAGCTATATGATCATCTCTAATTTGTACTAGCATGACATATCTAGCATGATTCCAATGCATCATATCTAATCTATATGCCACGTCTAAGTTGTACTCTCATGATCATATTTAGAATAAAACAAGCCCCCTGCATCATCTCTAAGTTGTATGGTCATCTCTAAGTCGTACTAGCATGATTTCAATACATCATATCTAAGTTGTATGGTATATCTAAGTTTTACTTGCATGGCCATATTTAGCATCATGCGTCTGACCAACATTGTATCTAAGTTGTACTGGCATGAAAAAACTAGCACAATGTCAATACATCATATCTAAGTTGTATGTCCACTTCTAAGCTATACTAGCACAATGCTCCTTGGGTCATTGTATCATCCACAACTCCAACCATTTTTATCATATCTAAGTTGTACTAGCATTATCATAACTAGCATGATGTAAGTATCATATCTAAGTTGTATGGAAATCTCTAAGTTGTACTAGTATGATAGAAATCCACAACTCACTAATAGTCCATGATGCCACATATCAGAGCTCCCTCATAATCGAGGAAGTCATCTCCTCCCTTTCAACCAAGAGAGAAATCTCCATGAGCCTCAGCTTGTCCCTCAAGTATGAAAACTTTATCTTGGTCAAAGGCTTAGTAAAAATATATGTAGTCTGCTCATCAGTGGACATATATTAGAGAACTACTTCTCCCCTATGGACTTTATCACGGAGAAAATAGTACTCGATCTCAATGTTCTTCGACCTGTCATGGAACAATAGGTTCTTTGAGAGCTTCACATAGCTATTTCTATCACAATATGTCATGGTCGAATCCAACACCTGATCAAACAATCAATAAACCATCTTATGGAGCCACATTTCTTCCAAACAAGCATCACAAGCTACAATATACTATGCTTCTGCAGGACTAAGTGAAATAGACTTATGTTTCCTACTAACCAATGATATCATAGCAGATCCCAAACTGAAACACATACTATGAGTACTCTTTCTTTCATCTCCACTCCCTACCCAATCTAAATTAATAAATCCATGAAGTTTTATATCACTGTTTGAGGCATATATCAAACCATAGGTTATCATCCCATGAAGATATCTCAAGATATGCTTTGCAGCTATCTAATGCTCTTGTCTAGGTTCAATCTGGAATTGCCTCAGCATGTTCACAACAAAGAAAATGTTTGGCTTAGTATTCACCAAATACATCAAGGATCCAATCAATTGTTGGTACAAGGACGAGTCTATTGGATCAGAATCAAAGTCTCTCAACTTCCTCAAATATATTACCATGGAAGTTTCCATGGATTTGAAATCCATCATCTCAAACATATGAAGGATATTTACAACATACTTCTCTTTCCCTAGGAATATTTCATCATGCTTCTTCCATACTTCTAGTCCCAAGTAATAGTGTATGAGACCGATATCCTTCATATCAAATTCTCAATCTAGCTCCTTCTTAAACTGAATAATGAGAGGCTATGCACCAAGCTCTTAGAGCTTTCTTGATTCTTGTTGACAAGCATATATGAACGCTCGTCAAATTGAAGGGGTAGTATGCTCCGATGTTGTTTGGAATAACCTAAGTCGTTTAAGGTAAACCACCCTAACGGGTTTAACGACTCCATTGGTCGATGAGGGGTCTAACCTAAACTAGAAAATTACAAAAACTAAGTATTTATTAACAAGTTCCTACTATGTACATTAATTGTTCACACATTTTATATACAAAATATATAGGATAAATAGGTACAATATTTGTGAGAAACCTTGTAAAACTAAGATTGTAAAAGAGAACCAAATCTGAGGAAAAATTGTAATTTGAGGAAACTAAATATACCATACTAAATATATTTTAAATGCACTAACTAACAACTAAATCAAAACTTAACCTAATAGTCAATAGGAATGTAAATCATGATAATAATGTTAAGTCTAACGAACAAAGAATTTAGACTAAATGATAAGAATTGTGATTCACGTTCATTAAATTAAATCAAAGAAACAAAATTACTAACCTATCCAAGCCTCGAGTGAAATAAGTCAACTAGTTGTGTCTTCTTGTGTGAAATCTCTTCCAACAATCTGTATGTTGAGTAAAAACTATTGCAAACAATTGTGGAATTGAAAAAAATAAAAAACATCTCAAGAAAATAATTCCAATAGGGTATTGAGGCTTTAATGGAGTTACAAAAAGAACAACTAATAAGATTGAATTCTTTATGAAGAAATAGAATTATTCTACTCAAAGTAAAACAATCACATTGACAGTATAAATCATTGTATGAATATATCATACAAGTAAACTTGATATGCTATAACATATGTGATAAAATGATTTACATCATAAAGAACTTTAATTATTGGGACAATAAACTATTAAATTTAAAATTAAACTAAGTGAATATAAATGCTAGTGATATCAAGGCATGGATAAACTAGACAAAAGCTAAGTTTAATCAACACCATACTATTGAAGGAATAAAATGAAACATATCATTCCATGTAAGATATTATATTGAAATATAAAAAAAATCCCTCACATACGTAAAACGTGAGGAAATCTGAAACAACACATTCTTCTAATATTCACTTGTCCATTATCCCAAAATTTTCAACATGTGTTTCACTAAAAAATAAATGAGTATTTAAACAAAATGGGGATTGAATCTCATATCCGCAGGATACAGATAAATATTTTAGAAATAAAGAAGTTTGAATATCAAATCCTAATCTAAGTTTACAATAAAAATGTTTGTAACAAGTTATACAAAGTTTGTTGTGACAACAAAAAATATCACCTACTATTTTGAACTCGGTTCTATTACTAATTAAAACAAACAATTCACTACACGATTTCTAATATCCTGATAGTGTAGTTGGAATCCTTATGTTCATTTAGAGACTCAAAAATAAAAATAAAATTTATTTAGAAACCATATCAAACTTAAATAAGACTAGCTACAGAATCTATGACTCTCTAGCTGGTCTAAAAATAACCATAATAAAAACCAGCTAGTATCAAAACAAAACAAATTCAACTGAAATGAATCCATACATCTTGTTGTCGAAATTAAGAATTCAAAACTGAATATGTGTGCAGTTCTAATCCAATAGTAATATTGACATTAGTGGATTTCTTTATGATAATATCCCTAGAATTTCCGGGATTTTTACTTTCCCAAGACATGCTTTGTTGTGTTTCATTCCTTGATTTTTGACTATCCCTTTCTTGTTTTGTATTTTGTCTCATTACCTGGTCGAGTAACATTTGTAAACATGGGACATCCATGAAATACCTTTGAGCCCGTGATAGGCAGTCACAGCAATAGTCAGGTTCCAAATTTGGGATCGATTTTTGTCGATCTATGTCCGAGGGATTCTCTTGAACAATTTTCCCTTTTAAATCAGCTTGAATGCCTAAAAACCCCTCACAATTTTGAAGGAAGGGAGGTATATTTGAAAAAAAGTTATATTGAGTGTGATTGTCTTCTTCACAATATTCATTTATGTTTTCAGAGGAATCTTCATCCTCCATTGTTATCATTCATATTGGGCTCTCCCTTTGTTTATGTTTGTTTCTAATCATTCTGGACAAAATGTGACCTTCCATTTTATTCTTAAAATAAATTCCACAGATATCATGAAATTGTTTGGTTCATTTACCCTGATCCTTGGTTTTTTTATCGACCTTTGGACACATGGGTTGTGTTTTTTGATCAACTTAATCCAACAATTGGTTCTTTAACAGGTTGAGGATTGCTTCTAGTGAATATTTGGGAACAAACCGTTTTCTATTTCATGGCACCCATGGTATAAGAATTATGTCTTCTTGTCCATATATAGACATAAGGGAATCGTCATGCAGTCGAAATTCAATATGAATCTCTTGAGGTAGAGTCTAAGGAGAGTTGGATTCCTCAACGAACTGAGTTAAATCAATGATAGGGTCAGTATGTTGGGGGCAAGAATTGATTTCTTTGGAGAAAGTTTTACCAATTGTCCCGTGTGTTGGTAAGGTGATATTCAACTAAGATACGAATGAGACCATGATGAAATATACTTGTCTCAGGGTTTTGACTCGGCCACTGGTAAAATTCAAACATTTTTTAAGTCTCCTATGTAGATAAAAGTGTAGGTTTAAATGAAACCCTCGAAAGGTCATGAGTAATCAAATGTGGAAATATAAAACAAGGTCGTAGCATCCTTCAAAGGTAACAAACATTTTAATTATTGACAAGATATTGTGCCAACTGTTATGGAAGAGTTTTATTGGCATACCCTTAATCTGGTATTGCGAACGTTTTGATGCCAAAAGAGATTTCTACGGGTTATTTTTAACCTTCATGTTTTTGAACCATTTATCCCCTAACTGAGGGAGACCCGTGGCCTGAGCAATAAATTCCTCATCAACTTGCAAATAAATATCCCCAACCTTAGCCTTGGTACCATCAAAATTGTTCATGAATTCTCTGGCCACTTCGATGTTAAATCCCTTAAATGACTGTATAAACCATAAGCACCCAACCTTGGAGATCATATCAATCACGTCATCATAAGTTGTTAATACCTACAACCCATTTGGCTCTATCCTCATGATAGGATCCATAAGTTCTTTGGAAGGGTTAAAAACCAAGGGGGACCAAAAAATGAACAAGTGGTTTTTGTGAAGGTAAGAACATTCTAGACACAGGAAACCAGACTAACAATAAACGAGTGAAGTTCGACTGACATACCTTATGATAATTGAAGACTAGAAGAGGTGAGGACGTCCTAAAACCATCCAACACTTGAAATCTTGATTACATCCTGTAAAACAGAGGGAAGGAGGATTCAAAACAAACTGATGCATGTAATCCTTATGCACTGCCATTAACCCTTGATCTGAATTTAGGGACAATGACATGGTTAAAGTAATGATTTCGTAGACACTCAAAATGTTGGGCCAAGGCATAGGGGCATTATCGAAGAGCATGGTGTATTACTTGATTTGTATGATCAAGTGATATGACGAGATCCAAGAAAGGAAGGGATTACCAAACCCTTATTTTAATTAATTTGTCTTACCACTCAAAACGGTTTTGTCTAACCTCGACCCTCGTTAAATATTAAAAGGATTAATTAATCAATCTCACATAATTTCTTTTTAAATTGAAGTTTGAATCTAGGAAAAATGAATTATACTTAATTTATTCAACCTTCAAATGAACCATATCCATGAGACTTTCTTCTTGCACATAATATTAGGAAAGAAAAATTGATAATCTTTGATCAAGGCAAGGCGGTTATGAATATATTGTCAAAATATTTTACCCAACTATTTGCATGAAAAGAGCCCTTAATTTCATGCTTTGCAGTCATGAATTTAATGACAGAATGCAATCATTATGTCACACAAAACACACTCACATTAAAGTGTCAGGGAAAAATTTAAGTAATATTGACTAGCATTATTTAAACAACACATATTATAAAATATTTGTCAGTATCATGAACACACATACTGGGAAATGAGTAAAAGACAACTATGCATTTCAAAAAGATAATGAAGAACAAGGTGCTAGTTGGGAAGCCAACAAATGGTCACTCACTAGGTGAATCAATTATCTATAATCTAATAAGTCTACATATCAGGAAGAAGAAAAATAAGACTTAGAGAAAACTTCAAGCTCTCTTGCAAAATTCATTTTTGTGCCAGTACAATATTAGGATGAGCTGAGTGGTCATAAAAGATTACCATAATTCATAAATTAGAGAAAACATTCTTTACAGGGGATTAGAACCTGAAAGAAAGTTTTAATCAAAGAGTCACATTTTTTTTTGAAAAGGACTTTGATTATGTAGGTAGAGCCACTACTGCCAGCAGGCATCCATAGCCTCGACAGGTATGCCATTTAACCCACTCAAACAATTTAATCCCATCCAATAATTGTGTTCATATGATGTACGCTTCCATGGAAAGTTGATTTATTAACCTTAAAAGTGTGTTTCATTAAATATAAGAATGTACCTTTCTTCCTATTAACTCGACATTGCTTGATTGCTAGTAGGCATGTTCAATACCCCGATGAAGTTGTCTTAGTATCATGTGTGCATTTACCCATTTCTAGCGAGCTTGTTTAGTACCCCAGCGGGTTTACACATATTTACCACACATAAGTGATTTTCAGCCCTCTTATTACACCCTTTAATAATATAATTAGAGAATTTCTAATAGAAATTGAGTGAAGAGAACGGGGTGATCCTAGAGGTCCACCACAAGACAAGTGTATTGTTGATCATGATTTTTATTTTCTTTAACAAGTAGAAGGTTTCATCATGGTATAGAAATTTTAGATCCCGGTTAGGAAATCATCTAGAGGATGGGGAAGCACTTAAGAGTGATTCCTTAAGAATGTGGACGGTGTAAAAATTCTAAATATCATTGTAATCATCAAATGGTTAAACGTATATCCAGGTATAATTCTTTGACAAAGACGATTAGGGGATAAAATGAGAGTAATAATCAACTTATAAAATTGACTATTTGAGTTGTAACTTAATATAAGGACCTATTTGAACTATATCATATTGCTTGAGGAACAAAAGTCTTGAAAATAATGCTTACTTCCAACGATTATTCTTGGATCATAAATATGATGATTCAGAAAGACAGACAAAATAAAATAAAATCTCAATCAAAGAAAACAAAACACACACAACACACCATATACTTACAAATGTCCGATCTCAGTTTGGTCAATAAAAGTATTTTTTGAGGGCTTTTCCATTCACTTGAAAAGTGTTTGGTTGTCCATCTAAGGTTTGGAAATGAAAAGAGATAGGGATGAGTTTTCCAGCGATTATAAAAGGTCCTAACCATAAATTATGGAATTTTCAATGTTCCCCTTTTTCTTCATGTGCTTTATCCCACCTAAGAACCATATCTCCTATATTGAAATTTTGATCAGAGTAAAAATTTTCGTCAAACCATTGTTTAATAGTTTGTTGGTGTTGATCCATTTTGTGTTTAGCTTGTGTTCTAGTCTTTTCTAATTTGAATAAAGAATTTATTCGACTTTCTAAGGTTGGACACTCTTCTTCTTGGACCTTTTTAGATATTTGTAATGATTGTAGAAGTACATTGGGAGGGAATATAGCTTTTCTTCCGTATACGAGAAAAAACAATGAAGTTTCAATGGTTGTTTTGGGTGTAACACTATTAGCCCATAGTACATAGAACAAAGTGGTGTGCCAATTTTTATGATTTTATGATACTGTTATCTTAAGGATTTTAATTAAGTTCTTATTGGTTGATTCAGGTAGTTCGTTACCTTGAGGATAATATCTTACAAAATATTTCATTTTAATTCCTTTTTCCACAACAAAAACATTCAAATCCATCGAGCAAAAATAAGAAGTATTTCTAAACACCTAAGATTATGGAATTCCAAAGTGCGAAATGATATGAGTTTTGAGGAACAAAATCACTTGATTAGTGTTGGCTACTCTTAGAGGTATGGCTTTAGACCACATGGTGAAGTAATATGGTGTTGTAAGGATGTATTTATGTTGGAGGGAGGAAACATGATTAATTGGCATGATAAGCGTTGAGGCCCCATTGCTGAAATGGTTGATCAATGGTTATTGGATGCAAAGGGAAAGCATGTTTCTTAACTCTTCTCGTATCCTTTTGGAATATTTCACACTTGCGATCCATATCATGAGAATCTATAAACAATGTGGGCTAGTAGTATCTAGCTATGAGCACTTTATGAGCAGTTTTTTCACCATTGAAGTAACCTCCTTCATTGCTAGAATATAATTCAGCTAGAACCTTTTCAGATTCATCCTTTTCTAGTAAATGTGATAACACTCCACCAAAATTATGTCTAAAAGGAAATCATTAATCATTTTAAAGGGAGAAAATCTAATTCTTAATTCCCTTCGATTTTTGGGGTCGATATGTTCTAGAGTGGTTCCATGCCTTAAATAAAATTTAATGTCAGAATACCAACAATCGGGCATAGTTTGTGCACAAAAGATTTGGTTTTCATGAGGAAATGTTTCATTTAATAAAAAAGAGTCATCATCAGGTGGATTTACTTAATCGAACACTAACTTGAAAATACCTTGACCTCTAATAATATGGGTTGGCTTAATTTTGAGATCGTATTCTTGAAGAGAGGTCATCCAATGAGCCCTCTTCTCCCCAAGCTCTTTCTGAACAAGCATATTTATTACTGCAGGATACAAAAAAATGACTTTAGTTATTTATTTCAATAGAGAGGGTATAAAGTGTTTTACCACTTTAAAAACAACAAAATCTTGTTGATCCACTCATGGATAGTTGAAATTTTCTCCTTTAAATGCATAACACATGAACGAAATGGGGATTTCATTGTTATCATCATTTTTTTGGGTAAGTACTACCATGTATGATCTATCTCATGTGAAAGTGTAGAGGGTGAAGTATTTGGAAAAATAGAGGCTCATTTAAATCCTAGTTTTCCCGTGATCCCCATTTAAAAACAATGTCCTTCCTGATCATATTTTGTAGGGGTCTAACCATCTCAAAGAAAGGAGGGACAAAACATCTAAAAAAAATTATTTTACCAAGAAAAGACTGTATAACATTTTTGGATGACAAAGGGGGAAGATTGGATATGGCTTGTGTCCATTCAGATTTTATCACCTTTCCATCTTTAGACACTATAAAACCAAGTAGCTTTCCTTGATCAACAACAAAAATTGTTTTCTTGGGATTTAAGGAAATGCCATTCTTACGACAACATTCCAATACACTCCTTAGGTGAGATAAGTGATCTTTTTTCTTCTTTGAAAAGATGGTTATGTCATCTAATTAAACAACCACTGATTGATTTATAATCCCACAAAAAGAAATATCCATGGCCCTTTGGAAAGTGGCCCGGGTGTTAATTAATCTGAAAGGCATTTTACGATAAGCATAAGTGCCCCAAGGGGTCTAGAATGTGTTTTTGAGATGATCTATGGGAGACATAAAGACTTGGTTGTATCCTAAAAAAAATCCAATAAGGATAGTCTCTCACCGCCAGATACTTGTAGGATTTGTTCCATAGGAGGAACGGGATAATTATCTTTGTCATAGGCTTGGTTTAAGTTGTGAAAATCATCACAAAGCCATATTTCCCTATTCTTTTTCCTTACTGATACTAGATTGGAAAACCATTGGGTATGTCTGACAGGAAAAACAACCTTACTTTCTAACAACTTGTTCAATTATTTTTTTACTGTGGATTCTAATTTTGGGTGTATCTTTCTTATTTTCTGTTGAAATGGTTGAGCTTTAGGTTTCATGTGGATTACATGTTGTATTATGTTTGGATCAAACATATTTATATCCTCATAAGTCCAAGCAAACACATATTTAAATTCTTTAAATATTTTAATAAAAGTTGACTTTTTTTGTTGTATGCACCATGTACCTAAATTGATGTTCTGGGGTTGATCATGTGTTCCTAAATTTACAGTTTCATATTGTAGCGAGGAGCTATTTGTTTTACAATTAACCACCCCTTTAAATTTTTCATGTAGATCATAAAAAATTTCCAAACTAATGACAGATGTAGGAAACAAATTTACCATGTAAGATGAACTTTCAATTGATTGGGTATCAAGTATTACCGAAAAAACATGGATATTTTCTTTGTGAGTGTTTTCATCAATTACAACACCTTGGAAAGTATCCTCCATATGTAATAATTTTACAATCTCTCGATTGTTGTCAAACACCCGCCAATTAGTGATGTTGTCAGGAAATGATGGCCTGAATATCTATTCAACTGAAAATGAATTAGGCAAAAAAACGTCAGCAAGAAATAACTTTGATGCTACAATAGCCAATAAACCTGCTTCAATGTTTCTAGATCAAGGAACAAAACTTATATTAAAAGCAATAAATTTACTAATTAAGTTCCATATCTCAGTCTGGTATTTTTTAAGATGAGCAGATACACATTGAATGATATTTTTTACCTACTTAACCACTATTTTAGAATCTCCAAATAAAACTAAGATTGGATGTCAAGGTCAATGGATTTCTTGAGTCCCTGCAAGAGAGATTTATATTATGCTATATTATTTGTACAATCAAATTCTAATCTAGAATAAATAATTGTCTTGTTACCTTTAGGGTATATTAATAAACAATTGGCACCAACTCCTTCGCATGATTTAGAACCATGAAAGTAAAAAGACCAAATTTCATCATTCTCATGGTTATCTACAATATTTACAACATGATTAGACATCATTACTTGAGTGCAGACTGATATTTCAGATTGTTGATTTAGGTCTATAACATAATATATTTCAGCTATAAAATTCCCAAAAACATCTCACTTGGAAGAAAAGGTTTGTTTGGGTAATTCAGATCTGTAAATATATATTTTAAATAACATTCCCTATTGACCCTAAGTTTATTTGGTTGGCCATTGAGTGGAAACCATAAGTGAGACCAATCCATAGAAAAATAACCATTAAGTTGTTGAGACCAATCCCTCCTTAGAAACATGCCATACACCTCTAGAATATCATCTATCACTATGTAAATGACCTGATGCACTTTCAAATTGGATGAAAACCTAATCAAAACCATATTTAAGCTCCCCAAACACCATAATATTAGTTCTATCAAGTTGAATGATTTTAATATCTCATGCTTTGACTTCAACATTGATTTTCTAACAAACTGACAGAGGAATCACATTTGACAAAGACTCGCAGTCCAGCATACAATTATATACATTTTTGTTAAATATTTTGAATGTTAATAGGAAAGGTGGAACATCAGACCTTTTACGTGGTGTTGAAGAAGAATTTGGAGGGTGTCGATTTTTATTTGCTTCTCCCGAGGATGTTTTATCAAAGTTTTCTATACTTTTGTTTGGAGAATGTTTTTTCTTACTATTGTTTTCAGATATACTCTACAACATTTTATGTTGGATGTAGGGGAACTTAAGCATCTCAAAGATTGATATATTTTCTTTTAATCTCTTAAAATCCTCAATCGTATCGTAGTCTAGATTGAAGATAGAAAAATTGTTTTATGTTGCAACCTGTTTATTTTGCTTAGATGTTGCATTTTTGTTTGTATCAGATGCAGATTTATTTTGGTCATTTAGCTGATCATTACTACATGTATTATAAGGATGTCGATTATTATGCACGGATTCAAAATTTGCTTCAAAAATGATATTTGAAAAATTTCCTAAAGTTGGAGGAGACGAATCTTCTTCATTTGGTGCTTCTTCCTCCTCATTTTCTACTTCATCTTTTTGCTCAATTGTAACATCAAAAGTATTATCATCTCTAGCCAATAAATCTTTTATAGCATGGGGTAATCCTTCTAAACTCATACCTTCAGCTGGAGGGGTTTTCTTATTGGGAGGATTCTGAGGGGTCTTCTAAAAGGTCTTCAATAAAATCATTTCCTTGAAGATCCTTCTTATACATCTCTTTTTAGGTCTACAACCTAGTTGGATAACTTTTGAAAGGCTTTTTGTAGTATTTCCAAATCTATGGGTTCCCGATCTTTCTTAATGGAAGGTGGTTTAGTAAGAATATCAATCTTCTTATTGGAAGAATAAGTTTGTCCAACTTCAGGATTTGTATTATCTTTCAAGCTAAGAATATCCTTTTCAATGACAATATATTCTTCAAAATTTTCTAACCAAGTATTCTTTTTGGACCTTTTAACCTACATTGGTGCAGTATGATGTAAATATTTAGCGTAATAAGAAATGATTAGATTTTTTGCGGGGATATTATTCTTAAGTGTGAGAAATCTCTAGTTAAAGTCATTAAATTTATATTTTTGATTCATATTCATACTAGACATCTCCATGACTAAGACTTCGGGGGATTTGTTATCTCCGAACTTTTCTTAAAAAGTGATTTCAAATTTATCTCGGGAAATTATAGTTTGAGGTCGTTGCACGAAGTATCATGTGGAGACATTTCCCTCGAAGGTGTAAGGAAAAATCCTGCACACGACATCTTCATGTTATACATTTCTAAGCCTAACAACCAACATAAAACAAAATTATATGATCTTCAACTAACTGTTTGGAATCAGGGTAAAAATTAGGTAACCATTTTTTCAGGATGCTTAGGTAAAGGATGTTGTGGACCTGGTATGGAAACAAAATCTTGGTCAAGCCAAGGCCTGGCATGATTATTTTGGTTAGCCATATGGGCTGAAGTTTGTGAATTATTTGAAGTTTGAGATTGTTCAGAAGATGAACTTTCTTCATCATAGGATTCTCCTCCTGATGGAGGTGGTGAAGAAGGAAAACCCGATACCCCAACACCTAGAATAATCATTTTGGCGTTGGGTGATTCTGGTACCCCTGTTTTTAGTTGATCTTGATATAAGGGATTAATAATTACAACTGCAATATTGGTTTCAGATTTATTAGTCAAGATGTCGTGCAACCTGTAATTTGGTGTACCGGTGATAGGAGGATCTTCCTGCTAATCAAAAAAATTAAGAGTTTGATACAATTGATCACCTAGCTCCCTGAGTCTTTCCAAAGTATCGTGAGTTCTTATTAATTATTAGTGATATTTTTGGAGTATCTCTTGTAAGTATGGTCTTTGAGGAAGAGGTGTTGTAGGTTCAAAAGGAATGGATGGAGAATGTTGGTCGAGTGGAATAACAAGATTAGTTTCAGATGTAGTGGTTGTGTTAGATACATAGTAGATTCTGAATGACTGGGAGTTTTAACTGGAGAGTGATTGTTTGGAGGTATTTTTCAGCCTCCACATGCCATTAATATCTAGTAGGCCCTCCTTCTAGTACCATTTGTTGACAATAATGTATGAACTCTCCTCAACTGTAAGAGGGAGTCCAATCTGAGGTTGTTTGGGATAACCTAAGTAATTTAAGCTAACCCACCTTGATGGGTTTAACGTCTCCATTGGTCGATGTGGTGTATAACCTAAACTAGAAAATTACAACAACTAAGTATTTTTGTTCTAAGACTTTTGCAACCATTGTTGTGATGAGGTAGTTATTTCAAATTCATCGCATTGGTTTTTTGTATTTGACGTTTCAAACCAAACCAGTGTGGTTCATCATCAAGAAAATTATTATTAGATGGACCACACTCGTTTGGTTTGAAACGCCGAATATAAAAAACCAATGTGATGAATCTGAAAGAACTACCTCAACAAAGTATTTATTGACAACTACCTACTATGTACATTAACTATTCACACATTTTACATACAAAATATATAGGATAAACAAGTAGAAGATTTGTGAGAAACCTTGTAAAACTAATATTGTAAAAGAGAACCAAATTTCAAGAAAAATTATAATTTGAGGAAACTGAATATACCATACTAATTCTATTTTAAATGCACTAACAAACAACTAAATGAAAACTTAACCTAATAGTCAATAGGAATGGAAATCATGATAATAATTTTAAGTCCAATGAACAAAGAATTTAGACTAAATGATAATAATTATGATTCACATTCATTAAATTAAATCAAAGAAATATATTTACTAACCTATCCAAGATTGGAGCAAAATAATTCAATTGGTTGTGTCTTCCTGTTTGAAATATCTTCATGTCGATACTGAGAGGGGGGTGAATCAGTATCAAGTACAATTTAAAACCTTTTTCAACTTATACTTAAACCATTCAACTATATCCAATGAGAAATTAGCAATAATATAAGAGTTACACCAATACACCACAATACACCATGCACAATATATGAGAAATAATCAATACTTATTGTTCAAGGGAAGTAATGACTTCCAAAGGTAGCTACAACTTCCAAATGTAAAGGGAGGGATATACCTCCAAGAGGAAGATACAATCCTCCAATATAAAGAAAGGATTTAACTCTCCATCCTTGCCCCTTCCTTCCACCCAGTAATATATGAGAGATAATAAAACTTTACATTAAATCATCAGCATCAACCAACCATCACATAGAACGTGATAATGCTTCCTGAGACTTCTTCAATTTGTGAAATTATTCAATTCTTGGAATACTTTGATACTGTAGCTAATATTACTCAATGTGTTCTCTGAAACTTCTCCAAGTTTCACTCCTTGAATCCTCCCCAAAAAGAATTTATAGAGAGAATGGTAGACTTTGTTCAAATCTGTTTTATTCAGAAGATTGAACTTGTATAGAATGCCCTGTGCTCAATATTTAACATCATATTGTCAAACTCTCAAACAAGAAAACAAATTCCATACTATTTCCAATGCAATTTGTCCCACTTCATTTGGATTATATATGAATACGTTATGAATTTTTTACCTGGAACACCTATTTATTCACTAGCTTTAGGACTGGTCAAAAATCCTATCTTCCATAGAGTGTATCACCATAATTATAGTGACTCAAGAGATGAAAAATTTACCACATGTACCTTGATATGTCCTCTCAATACCATATCAATTTCACCATCTGAAGCGTTCTAGAAAAAACATTATAGTGAAAATGGTAAGATGACCTAAAAATAACATACCTTAGAACACATCACCAAAAGACTTCATCCTTCCTTGAAATCTGACCTTCTTTACTAATGATTTCCTATGAAATTCGAATTGTGTATCAAATGAATGTATAATGATATTTATTTATACCATTTATGTCACTTCCTTTTAACATTAGGGCCGACCTGACACTTTCTTATATTGTAATTATGCTCTTTAATTATCTTTAGGGCCTACATGTACTTCCTTCTTCAATTCACCTTGTCATCTTCAAAAATTCAATTCTCCTCAAACATGAGGATCCACGTGACATGCCACATACCATAGGAAACAAAATGATGTATACTATCCATCCATGGGTGGTGTATCTGCATGTGCATTGTTTTTCATGTCCAAATCCCTTCATCAATCTTGCAGTCCAAAACCCATGACTAGGGTTGACATCAATCACAACAACCAATCTTCCAACAATCTCCCCATTTGTCATTGATGGAAACACTCATGCTCCCTCTATCATCATGATCCCAATTTCTCTCCCCCTTTGACATCAATGGAAAAGGGTAGGGCCTCACCCCCTGAGTTTAATGGCAAATGGTAACTCTCTTCTTTGGGGTTGCTCCCCCTTAACATGTGGCACTCAATAATACTTCATCCTTATTTTTTGTCTTTGGGACTTTTTCTTCCTTGGAATCCTTTTATGTGGCTTATATCTTCTCTCTCTTGTTCATGTATAGGATGTATATCTTGTTCAGTCTTCTTGTTGAAGTTGCAACCAATCTTCCTGAGTTATTTTCTCTGATTTTACATTTTTGGGATTCAAACGTAAGAGTGTATCCTTGATCACATATTTTACTGACACTTAGGAGATTATGCTCCAGATATTCAACCAATAAGACTTTTCTTGGTTTTACATTTTCACTTCCAATCTTTATAATTCCTTTTCCAAGTATTTTAGTAGATGAGTCATCTCCAAATGTAACATTTCCACCATTTTTCTTCAGCTGACAAATTTGCTTTGATCTCCAGTCATATGAGATGAGAACCCACTGTCTATGAACCATTCATCTTCTTCTTTGCATTCTTCAGTGAACAATGTTATTTGACAATTTTCATTTTGTGGAATTTCTTTCCTTTTCCATGTTGTAGTTGGTATACAAACATTTGGCATATGATTATCTTCCTTCACCTCTCTACAATCTCGTGCTTTATGACCAAGATTATTTCACTTATAGCATACAATATTTTGATCCATTAATGGGTAAAATGAATTATAATTTATGTTGATATTCCTACGAACATTTCCATATCTATTATTTTCACCATTCATGTAGCTTGCATAGTTATTTCTTTCATTTATTCTACAATTGATTGCCTTGTGTCCAAAATTTCCACAAGTATAACAATGTCCTAGAAATAAATTTTGATACCTGGGAGTAAGTGATCATCTTTGTGGTGTGGTCCATGTGGGTTCACACTCTATTCTTCTATAGTTTCCTTCATAATGAATTCTTCCATACCTGATCGGAGAGGATATTCTTGATGTTTCATTCCTTCTGAATTCTAGTCTTCTATCTTATTTTTCAGCTTGTTCTGGAGTGTTGGTTTCATCATTTTCATATTCCTTCTCTTGTTTTGTTGTTTTCAAAATGTCATTGTATCCTAGTCCTGTCTTGTGATTTGGAGATCTTTGATTTCTAAGGATCCCATCTAATTTTTTAGTTCTTTTTTCGAACTTCTTCAACTTTAATATTGTCAATAGTAGCTCCCCTTTTGTGTGATCCAATTCTGCTTTCAATTTATTATAATCTTCTAATTGTTCCTTCAAGCTATTAATGGTCTTTTCAAGATTGTAATTCTCTTCTTCACAACTACTCAATTCACCTTCGAGTATTATGTTTTTGTTTCTAAGCTTGTTATTTTCAGTTTCAACATGCTTCAACTTTTCAACATTCTCATCTTCTTGTTCACTCTATGTATTGTCTTTGTATCCCCAAAAGGAATAAAGGTTGGTTTTTTCATTTGAATCTTCTTCACAAATGATTTCTTCTTCTTTAGAATTCTTGTGATCATCATTCTAGGTTTCTTGGGTTATGAAGAGGAATTCTCCTCCATAATTATCTTCTTCATCACTCTCATCTGAGGATATTTGTTACACATTATTTTCATCATCCCTATGACTGTTAATGATGTAAACCTATATGTTTCCTTTAGATGGGTCAATGGCCTGAGTTCTTGAAGAAGGAAGAGAGAAGATATTTTCCTGAGAAAAGAAGTTGCATTATCCTTTGTAAAAACCCTATTAAAGAGGATGTTCACATGTTGCTATATAGGTAGGGTGCGAGAATGCCTAATTCTCGTAGCCTGCACCATAGCTGGGATGCGAGAGGTTTGCAAAGTGTGAGAATACTCATACGTTGGAAAAATGAGCATCTTCTCGATGCTTCTAGAAGGAGAAACTTCCATGGTGAGGTGGCATCCGAATGGTTTGGATCTTACTTGCTTTCATGATTTAGTGGGATCATCCTAACCTTCTCATTTTATCCTCTTCAACTTATAAAAGGAGAGGAGCTCTCATGGAGAAATTTATCTTTTGGGCTTGGATGATATTAGCTTTTGAGATTTAGCTTTTGGGATTAGCTTGGATTGGATTTATCTTTGGAGATTGTTAGCTTGGCTAGACGAGCCATTTTGTCAAGATAGATTATGAATATCATCATATCTATGCTCTCAAAATTCTTGGTGGAAGTGTGTGGGGAACGAAGGATAGTTGGAAGAGACCTTACGAAATCAAGGCCATGGTTGTAATCTCTCTTTCACATTTAATATGATACATTAATATGATTCTTTCCTATAAAGCTTGTTGTGTTTTATTCTATGATTCCTTGATCACATACATAGGTTTATATTGAGTTTATGTTATTACTATCACTTTGGTTGGTTGTGTTATTTTGCAGGATCATCATTGTATGAGTCTTGGAAAGGAGATAGGATGGCAATGGAGAGAGGAAGCGATATTTAAATGGTATGTCACCTATCCCTCTTTAGTTAGTAAATTCAATATCTAAAACTTAAGCAAAGCATCATGTTTTGTTGTGTTTTGTTATAGATCTAGGTGGATCTAGGGAGATTAGTTAGTGTCCACACCTACCAATTTATCCAATAAAAAAATTGGCGACCATACTAGGGAACAAATTGTTTCCTAGTTAGTCTAGTTTCCCTTGCTTTGATTTCTTGTTTTCCGGTCTCTGAGTTTGTGGGAGATCCATCCAGACTCTCTGGATCTGAAAGTTTAATTAGACTTTTAATCCTTTTTCCAAATTACTTTTGATTATAGACATTCCCGCACTTTACCTGTATACAGCCTACGAAAACCCTTGATTTTGGTACCCTACTGTTCAATCCAATGCGACCTTCTCGCACCCTACATGTGTCTAGACTGTGAAAATGCCTAATTTTTGCACTGCACCTCACTACTAGGCTGTAAACTTGTTTGTAAATTTTTTTGGATTGGGTCTTGTTATCTTTTGATGCCAGGCTTTTCTTTGATCAACTGGATTGAACTTTTGGAGCTTATATTGATCTGTTTATAGTCTGCTTGACATTCTTTGAGTTGATTTTAGTCATCTTTTCTTTGTTTGGTTTTGAAGGATTAGTCTCTTTCTTTGAGTGTCTTTCAATTACAAAGTGTTTGTTTTCTTTAGAATTGTTTAGGGAAAGATCAGATTTCTTCTGGATAGTTCGCTTTAAAAGAAAACTTTTAGTTTGGGTTTCTTTGTTTTAAGAAAGTTCATTATTAATTTTAGTGAAATTTTTGAAACAAAAAGATTTAATTTCTTTCTTCATATTAGATTGGGGACATCCTTGCATTTCAAGTAGCGAAATTGCATGATTCTTGGCATTTTTTGGTCTTAAATTCCAAAAAAAAATCCCCCTCATGGCCGGGGGGGGGGAGGGTGGAGGGGGGGGGCATGAATCGTGCATTGGTGTGCAATATCTTTTTCTAATTTCTTAAGAATCTTGATATTGATTGAGTTTAATATATCATGGGACATTGTGTATATGGGAATGATAAATGTTTTATGCTTCTCATAGCATAGTTTTCATCGAAATGAAAAGATTGCATCTTCATCTCTTTGCATAACATTTGAGTCGGTCAAAACACCATATTGTCCATGCCTTTTTCCTCTTGAGTAATAATAACCATAAAATAAAGCACTTATAAAAATTGATTAGAAAATTTTTATATTCTCTGGTAGCAAACCTACATTACATTAGCTGTAGGACTTTGGAATAGGTGTGAAAGATCACTTTCCAAAGCTACAAATAAACATAGAATCTTGCATTAGGGAGCGATGAAATCCACTTATTACATTTTTTCCTAGGAAGCCCTTCTAACACAAGGGTCAATCACAAGGTCGCATTTAGACTAGAAGAGTTACTCACCCTGCTTTGTCGGTCTTGGTGTGGACATTGCACGTATTATGGGGGTCGCTTGAAGGTATACCCACAATTATGAGTGGAATCCTTTCGAGTTCATTTCGGGCTAGATACCCTGCCCTTGCATGTGGATTGGACTGTCAACTATTTCCCTAGGCATCACTATAGTGATTGGTAACCTTAGTGGCCTATCTCTTTAGGGTCTTTACACAAGGTGACTGTGGAGGGGAAATTCTTCACGATACCTGGAATCAACATTGGCCAAACTCGCTCGGGCTCCTTGGAGGGTATACCCACGTTTATGTGTGGGAGCTTGCACCAGGGTGTGAGTTCGTTAAGAAAATCATCAACGTAACTTTTCCACCCTCTCTATATCATCCCTTTCTTACATTTTTCCTGTGACGTTGGATTTCATCACCAACTAGTGCGTTCATTGTGAGAAGGTTTTGTTTTCTTGCTCGCTTACTAGAATTTTAGTGTGTGCAGTTTTTTTTCCCTAGAGGACTCTAAATTGGATATTTATTTAATGGCATCAGTTCCCAAAATGACCAATGAAGGAACCCCTGATCTATGGGAACCTTTTGTTTTTCCTTCTTATGGAAACATTGGTCCTCCTCACATCGCTACTTTGATCCTTCCAGGTCTCACTATTGGATTGTCGGTGTGGTTGTTTTCCACTCAGGTAATCTCGAATTCAGTTAGTTCTTCAGTCAAAAGAACTTCCCCCCAAGATCATCAACCTCATGTTGATCCTTCACCTTCTTCACCAGTAATTTATTCTTCATCTTCTTCACTTGCAAGGTCACCTTCTTTTTTATCTTCTTTGTCGATTGAAAGCTCTCAAGCTGGTAACTTGGTGGATAAGAAGAAGAAGAAGTGAAAGAATAAGAAGAAGGAAAATAAGCAAGGATCAAAACTTCCAACCATTGTCAAACATGTTGGAAAACAACCAGTTACTGTTAATCATGTTGGGAGTGTTGATGATGTCAATATCACCCAAACAACTCGTAAACCCAAGTACCCTTGCAGGATTTGTAAGGATAGCCATTGTCTTAAGGATTTCCTTGGTTTATCCAAGGTTATAGAAGTATCGTCTACACACCCTAACCAACCCATATCATTAGCCTCTGAACAACATGTTGATGACCTCCTGTCAACAAGTCACAATACCATTGGGAAGAAGAAAAGTAGAGTCAAGTTCCCTTGTATGTTATCCAAAGGGATTCATCTAACTCACCTTTTCCCTCGTATAGACAAAGCCTCAAAATTACTGGAAGACATGACTGTTTCACAGCCTCAACTTCTAGTTGCTTATCATAAGTTTTCTCTCAACCCCCCTGTAGTTGATGGAATGATCACTCTGAACCTGTCATCGGTCAATCTGATTGATCTTGTCGTCAATCTAGTCATGTCCTTAATTGAACTAGTTGATAAAGTGGTCAATCCAATCACATATTTGGTCGATCCCACTCTCCCTTTAGAAAATGTTAACAAAGTGGTTGATCCGATCCCATCCTCAGTCAATACCACTTTCCCGTTAGAGAGTGAAACGCAAGTGGTCGATCTGTTTCCACCCGTCGACCCCATTCTCCCCTTGGAGAATGAAACCCAATTGGTTGATCTGATATCTCCATCGGTCGATACTACTCTCTTGCTAGAGAGTAAACCTGATACTGCCCATGTTTTTCTTATTGATACAGAATCTACCATGTCGGTGGGTGTTCCTCCATCTCCCATGAAACCCCCTCCAAGTAATGAGGCCATCCTTTTTAATTGGGGTGTGCTAACTAGACCTCGTCTTCCCTCTCACATTCCTTTCCAGATTATAGTGCAATTTTGTGGTCGAGATGTTCCTCAGACATTGATAGATGAAGGTGCATCAGTTAGCATTTTGTCCTCTTTTGCTTGGTAAGATTTGGGTTGTCCTCAACTTTCCTGGGTTACGCAAAATTTTTTAGCTTTTAAAAGAAGAACCAGTCAACCTTTAGGGACCCTTCCTCAGTTTCCTGTAACTTTGGGAGGGAAAATTATCTTTATTGACGTCATGGTAGTCCAAGACCCCTTGGATTTTTCTTTACTCCTTGGGCGGGATTATGTCTATTCCATGAAAGCTATTGTGTCTACTCTTTTTCGTGTGATATATTTCCCTCACGATGGATGAGTTTTGACTATTGATCAAATTTCATTCATTGTCCATGACTGGATTGCCTCCCTAAATGGTTCTTATATGCAGACAGTATCGCCCCCGCCACAGGTCAGTTATGTGGCATTGTCACCCATGGCTTCAACTTATGATGACTTAGATATAGTACTTGACATGGTTATCTCTTTGATAGGGTCTTTAGATCTTGATCTTATTACCCATGTCACTACCCTCGACATATGTTCCTTCCAGACTATGTTCCTTCCGTCTAGTGAAGATCTCTTGGAATCCATGACTGAGTTTTGTCCCTTGACATGGTATCCTTCCGGAGCATTGTCCTCTTGGAATCCATGATCAAGAAAAGTTCTGAGGACAGTTTTTGTGTCTCTAAGGAAACCTCATTAGAAAATGAAACAGAGGTCTTTGAGCATGGTTTTCTGATTTCAATCTCGTTAAAAAAATGAAACCACTTACTAGGATAGTTTTTGCATCTTTGAGGAAACCGCGTTAAAAAATGAAACATAGGTCTTTGAGCATAGTTTTCTAATTTTAAACTCATTAAAAAATGAAACAGAGGTTACAAGGATATTTTTTGTGTCTCTATGGAAACCTCGTTAAAAAATGAAACAGAGGTTATGAGCATAGTTCTTGTTTCTGTGTCAAGCTCGTTAAAAAATGAAATAGTTTTCCCCCTCTCTATTTGAGTCAAGTTATTTGTCTAGTATTTGAAGCTTCATTCCATTCTCCTTTGTAGATTGGATGAAACAAAGCTTGGGGGGCATTTGCCTCAGCCTCTGTATTTCATGTTGAAGTTGAGCCACCATCTTCTTTAGCCCGGGGGGTAAGTACCAACCATGTGAATTCGTGGATAATGAGTTGCGAAGTTCAAGCATAGATTTTACTTTGGTTCAAGCTTGTGTAAAAATGAAACCAGCTACCTCAAGCATAGTTTCTTATAGTTCAAGTTTGTGTAAAAATGAAACCAGGTCCAAGCACAGTTTTGTTTAGTTTTTAAGCTTGTGTAAAAATAAAATCTATCCCAAGCATAGTTTTGTTTTGTTTTAAAGCCTGCCTAAAAATAAAAACAATCCTGAGCTTAGTCTTTGTTCTTTCTCATGCTCATAAATACATGAGAATAATTTACTGAGCTTTGTCTTAGTTCTTTCTTATGCTTGTAAATACATGAGAATAAGTTACCGATATTAGTCTTTGTTCTTTCTCATGCTCGTAAATCAATGAGAATGTAAACAAGTATACTTATATCACTTTTTCGAACTCATAAAGGTTATACAAAAAAGGAACCCCTCGGAGTTCCCTTCAAGCTCTTTTTAGACTCTGTAAACATGAAAAGATTGTCGAGCGACCTTGTTCTTTTCATGCTCATTAAAGTATTTGAAGAAAATGTTTATTGAGAAATATTTTATCTCTTGTTCAGTCTCATTAGACTACATTATGAAAAATGAACTGAGAGCGTTCTCTTTAATTGTTTTTCAGACTCTATAAACATGAAAAACCCCCGATTTTTCCATATTTGGACTCGTTAGAAAAGCATCGAAACACCCATATGGGACCGAACCACTCCTTCCTAGGGTTCGTTAAACATACTCTGAGGGACTCATCCAAAGGATGATCTTACATTACAAGAATATGTTATCCTCCTTAAGCTTGCATAAAAATAAAGAGGTACTTGCCAGAAATGGTGGGGGAAAAAATTGGAAAAGAAATATGTCTAAACATGTATTCCATGGAAGAGTCAATTTTGAACATGAAACCCTTTCACTCACCTTGTGTCTAGGTTGTAAAATCCACTTGTCTCTTGATCATACTACTTTATAAGATTACAAATCGATCTGTGATCCCTATTGTTGAGTCAGTGTTTTCAAGACAATTTCTGTGTCGTCAATATGTTCAAAAATAAGTTCAACTAGGAAATCCTTCTATTGTGTCGACCATTTATATAGTCCTTAAAGCCTTCTATTGCGTCCGCCATCCTTGAGTCAGTCCTGAATCGCTTGTTACTATGATCTACATCAAATCTTGTTACATGTTTCATTTCATTGATGTGGGATACATTAAGGCCCTCCTGTGACAAGTCTTTTCCTGTCGACTTCAACTCACTATCTAGGAATTAGACTTAGAAACCAATTGGTACCTTGGAACATGCATGCCTCGATGGTAGGTTTCCTTGCTTTCGATAATGGTTTTTCATTATCGAACCCTGATCAATAGATTTTGTCAAGTGTTCAACCTCATCTCATTGATTCACATTCATTGGATTGTATTAGTGTACCTTGGGAGTTATTGACATTAATGGTGATTTCCCTTGCACTTTTTAATGGTATATACTAATGACTGGTAATGAAGTGGTTTCTACCATGTTTGACTTTGACACATGTATTCGCATGGTTATATTCGTATTATAGAGTGGTGGAGATGAAGACCCTGGATATTTTCTAACAGATTCGGGTTGCATTGGAGTATTTTCAGTTTTTACCGTTGCATAGATCCACGGTGTATTTTTGGTGGCTATGTTCATATTTGATTCATATTGGCATGGATCCATAGTGCATGTTTGGTGGCCATGAACTATCTTACTTGAAATGGATATTCGCATGTCGGCATTTATGCTCTAAGTCATTTGTATTCTAAGTATGTGAATACCTACCTCAGTGATGATGTATTATTCTACTGTATTTCCTTATTTGTTTCCGACCGACTGTTCATTGTTCCTTACACACACTCAACAAAGTATTTCAGCTATCACACTATTCTAACTTCATACTTTTGGGGGCTCTCTGTTACACATTATTTTTGTCATCCCTATGACCGTTAATAATGTAAACCTATATGTTGCCTTCAGAGGGGTTAGCGGCCTGAGTTCCTGAAGAAAGAAGAGAGAAGAACTTTTCCTGAGAAAATAAGTTGCATTCTCCTTTGTAAAAAACCTATTAAAGAGGATGTTTGTACGCTATTATTTAGGTAGGGTGCGAGAATGCTTGATTCTCGCAGGCTGCACCATAGCCGGGTTGCAAGAGGTTTGCAAGTTGCTCTATAAGCAAGGTAAGAGAATGCTCATACATGGGGAAAATGAGCATCTTCTTGATGCTTCTAGAAGGAGAAGCTTCCATGGTGAGGTGCCATCCAAATGGTTTGGATCTTACTCACTTTCATGATTTAGTGGGATCATCCTAACCTCCTCACCTTATCCTCTTCAACTTATAAAATGAGAGGATCTCTCATGGAGAAAGTTAGCTTTTGGGCTTGGATGATATTAGCTTTTGAGATTTATCTTTTGGGATTATCTTGGATTGGATTGAGCTTTGGATATTGTTAGCTTGGCTAGACGATCCATTTTTTCAAGATAGATTGTAAATATTATCAGATCTATGCTCTCATAATTCTTGGAGTGGAAGTGTGTGGGGAATGAAGAACAGTTGGAAGGGACCTTATGACATCAAGGCCATGGTTATAATCTCTCTTTCACATTTAATATGATACAGTAATATGATTCTTTCCTATAATTCTTGTTGTGTTTTATTGTATGATTCCTTGATCACATACATAGGTTTATATTGAGTTTATGATATTACTATCACTTTGGTTGGTTGCGTTATTTTGTAGGATCATCATTGTATGAGTCTTGGAACAGAGCTAGGATGGTGATGGTAAGAGGAAGTTGTGTTTAAACGATATGTCACCTATCCCTCTTTCATTAGTAAATTCAATATCTAAAACTTAAGGAAAGTGTCATGTTCTATTGTGTTTTGTTCTAGATCTAGGTGGATCTAGGGAGATCAATTAGTTTACACACCTATCGATTTATCCAACAACAATATTTCATCATCCTTGGAGTAGAAACTATTTTTATTATTGAGACTTCTATTTTTATAGTAGCAGTTTTCAACAATATGTCCTATTCTACCACAGTTAAAGAATTTGAGAGGAGGCTTATCTTTGTATCTTCCACTTCCCTTCTGAAACCTTCTTACAGAATTTTCTATTTCTTCATCAAGGTCATTATCCTTGTCTTTTGTCTTCTTTATGGCTTTAAAGGCTGCTTGATTGTTTGGCTGGTCACTTTCTGTACCTGTTCTCATTTCATATGCTATAAGAGACCCATGTAATTCATCCACTATCATTTTGGTCAAGTCCCTAGTTTCTTCAATGATGGAGACCTTAGCATCACACTTCAAGAGAAGTGATCTCAACACTATTTGTACAACCAACGATTCATAGAGATCTTCACCTAATCCTTTGATAGTATTAAAAACTTCATCAACTCTAAGAAGATAGGTTGCAATATCTTCCGTTTCATTCATCTTCAAATTTTCAAATTTTGCTCTATGTCATTGAAGCTTGACCTGCATAACTTTTGGATCACCTTTGTAGATACTCTTGAGTTTTTCCCATACCTCTTTATCATTGCTACAGCCCATCACTTTGCTAGAAATGGTTGGTGTCAATGCTGCTAGAATAAAATGTCTATCTTTTGAATTACAACTCATAAGCTTCTTCTCATTTGAATCGGTTGGAGAATTATTTGGGATTACATAGCCATTTACAACTGAGTACCAAATGTCTACTCCCAAATCCGTTAGGTAATTTTTCACTCTATCACTCCAGTATGCATGATTTCTTCCATCAAATTTTTTAATCCCATTTGAAATGTGGTCATGGTCATCCATCTCTGCTTAGGATTTTCCTTCCAAGTGGGGTGGATCAGTATCAAGTACAATTTAAAACCTCTTTCAACTTATAATTAAATCATTCAACTATATCTAATGAGAAATGAACAATAGTATAATATTTACACCAATACACCACAATACACCGTGCACAATATATGAGAAATAATCAATATTTATTGTTCAAGGGAAGTAATGACTTCCAAAGGTAGCTACAGCTTTCAAATGTAAAGGGAGGGATAAACCTCCAAGAGGAAGATGCAATCCTCCAATATCAAGAGAGGATTTAACTCTCCATCCTTGCCCCTTCCTTCCACCCAAGAATATATGAGAGATAATAAAACTTTACATTAAATCATCACCATCAACCAACAATCACATAGAACCTGATAATGCTTCCTAAGACTTCTTCAATTTATGAAATTATTCAATTATTGGAATACTTTGATCCTATATATAATATTACTCAATGTATTCTCTAAAAATTCTCCAAATTTGAGTCCTTGAATCCTCCCTAAAAATAAGTTATAGATAGAATGGTAGACTTTGTTCAATTCTGGTCTACTAAGGAGACCAAACTTGTACAGAATTCCGTGCGCTCAATAGTTAACATCAGATATGGAAACTCATACACAAGAAACTAAAGTCTATATGATTTCCAATTCAATTTGTCCCACTTCATTTGGATTCTCTATGAATAAGTTATGACTATTTTACCCGGAACACATGTTTATTGACTAGCTTCAGAACTGGTCAAAAACCCTATCTTCCACAAAGTGTATCTCCATAATTGTAATGACTCAAGATATAAAAATTCTACCATAGGTACCTTGATATGTCTTCTCATTATCATAGAAATTTCACCATCTGAATCATTCTAGAAAACAACTTCTAGCGAAAATGGTAAGATGACCTGAAAATAACATACCTTAGAACACATCACCAAAAGGCTTCATCCTCCCTTGAAATCTGGCCTTCTTTACTTCTGATTTCCTCTATAATTTGACTTGTGTATCAAGTGAATGTATAATGATATTTATTTATACCATTTATGTCACTTCCTTTTAACATTAGGGCCGACCTGACACTTTCTTATTTTGTAATTATGTTCTTTAATTATCTTCAGAGCCTACATGTACTTCCTTCTTCAATTCACTTTGTCATCTTCAAAAATTCATTTCTCCTCAACCATGAGGATACATGTGACGTGACACATACCACCGGAAACAAAATGATGTATACTATCCATCCATGGGTGTTGTATCTGCATGTGCATTTCCCTTCATGTCTAAATACCTTCATCAATCTTGCGATCCAAAACCCATGACTAGGGTTTATATCAATGACAACAACCAATATTCCAACACTTCCAACAATTTGTTTGTTGAGTAAAAACTATGGCAAATAATTGTGGAATTGAAAAAAATACAAAACATCTAAAGAAAATAATTTTAACAGGGTATTGAGGTTTTGATGTAGGTACAGAAAGAACAACTAATAAGATCTGATTCTTTATGAAGAAATAGAATTATTATGCTCAAAGAAAAATAATCATATTGACAGTATAAATCATTGTATGAATATATCATACAATTAAACTTGATATGTTATAACATATGTGATAAAATGATTTACATCATAAAGAACTTTAATTATTGCGACAATAAACTATTAAATTTAGAATTAAACTAAGTGAATATAAATTCTAGTGATATTAGTGCATGGATAAACTAGAAAAAAGATAAGTTTAATCAACACCATACTATTGAAAGAAGAAAATGAAACATATCATTCCATGAAAGATATTATATTGAAACATAAAAAAAATTCCCTCACATGAGTAAAACCTTAGGAAATCTAAAACAATGTGTTCTTCTAATATTCACTTGTCGATTATCCCAAAACTTTCACCATGTTTTTCACTCAAAAACAAATGATTATTTAAACAAAATGGGGATTGACTCTCATATCCATAGGATCGAGGTAAATCTTTTAGAAATAAAGAAGTCTGAATATCAAATCCTAATCTGAGTTTACAATAAAAATGTTTGTAACAACTTAGACAAAGTTTTTTGTGATGAACAAAAATATCACCTACTATTTTGGACTTGGTTCTATTACTAATTAAAATAAACAAAAAAACCCATGATTTCTGACATCTTGACAGCATAGAGACATCCTTTTTTTCATTGAGAGACCTGAAATAAAAATAAAATTTATTTAGAAATCATATCAAACTTAATTAAGACTAGCTATAGAATCTATGATTTTGTAGCTAGTCTAAAAACAATCATAATAAAAACCAACTAGTATCAAAAAAAAAAAAATCAACTGAAATGAAGCCATAATATCATTGCCGAAATTAGGCATTTGAAACTGAAGATGTGTGTAGTTCTGGTCCAATAGTAATATTGGCATTTGTGGATTTATTTATTATAATATCCCTAGAATTTCTTGGCTTTTTACTTTCTCGAGAGATGCTCTGTTGTGTTTCATTCTTTAATTTATGGTTATCCCTTTCTAGTTCTCTATTTTGTCAGATTACCTAGTTGAAGTGAATTTGTAAATATGGGAGATTTGCATAATAATTTTGATCACATGCTAGGAATTCATGGAAGAACTCAAGTTCCAAATTTCGGATTGATTGTTGTCGATCCATGTCTGAGGGATTCTCTTGAACAATTTTCACTTTGAATGCATGGGAACCCCTCACAATTTTGAAGGAAGGGAGGTAGATTTGGAACAAATTCATATTGAGTGTGATTGTTTTCTTCACAATCCTCATTTGTGTTTCTGGAGGAATCCTCATCCTCCATTATTATCATTTGTATTGTTCTCTCCCTTTGTTTGTCTTTGCTTCTAATCATTCTAGACAAAATTTGACCCACCCTTTTATTCTTAAAATCAATTCCGCATATATCCTAAAATTGTTTGATTCATTCACCCCATTTCTTGGTTTTTTTATCAACCTTTAGACACATGGGTTGTGTTTTTTGATCAACATAATCCAATGGTTTGTTATTTAATCAGTTGAGGATTGCTTCTAGTGACTGTTTGGGAACAATCCCTTTTTTATTTTGTGTCACCCGTCGTACACGAATTACGTTAGCTTGGGCATTGAGAGACATAAGGGAATCCACATGCAGTGGGAATTCAATATGAATCTCCTGAGGCAGAGTGTGAGGAGAGATGCCTTCCTCAGCGACCTGAGTTAAATCAATGATAGGGTCAGAATGTTTGGGAAAGAATTGATTTCTTTGTAGAAAGTTTTCCCAATTGTCCCCTGTGTTGGTAAGGTGATATTCAACTAAGTTACGAATGAGACCATGAAGAAATTGACTTGTCTCAAGGTTTTTACTTGACCACTAGTAAAATTTAGACATTTTTTGAAGCCTCCTATGTAGATAAAATGGTAGGTGTAAATGAAACCCTCAAAATTTCATGAGTAATAGAATGTGGAAATAGAAAACAAGGCCGTAGGATCCTTCACAGGTAACAAATTGTTTAAACATCGACAAAAGATTGTGCCACCTGCTATGGAAACATTCTATTGGCATACCCTTAATGTGGTATTGTGAACGTTTTAATGCCAAAAGAGATTGCCAGTAGATGTTTTTAACCTTCATGTTTTTGAACCATTTATCCCCTAACTGAGGGAGACCCATGGCCCGAGAAATAAATTCCTCATCAACCTGCAACTCAATATCCCCAACCTTAGCCTTGGTACCATTGAAATGTTTCATGAATTCTCTAGCCACTTCGATGTTAAGTCCCTTAAATGATTGTATAAACCCTAACCACCAGACCTTGGAGACAATACCAGTTGCGTCATCATAAGTTAGTAACGCGTGCAACCCATTTGGCTCTATCCTCACGACAGGGGCCATAAGTTCTTTGGAAGGGTTAATAACTAAAGGAGACTAGAAAATGAACAGGTGGCTTTTGTGAAGGTAAGAACATTGTAGATGGAACAAACCAGAACCATAAGAAACAAGCAAATTCGGATGGACGCACATGATGATAATTGAAAACTGGAAGAGCTGAGAACGTCCTAAAACCATCCAAAACTTGAAATTGCGATTACATCCCATAAAAAATAGGAAAGGAGGACTCGAAACAAAGTGACTTGTGTATTCCTTATGTCCTACCATGAAACATTGATATGAATTTGGGGACAATGACATGTTTAAAGTAATGATTTTGCAGACACTCAAAAGGTTAGGTCGAGACATAGGGGCATCATCGAAGAGAAAGGTGCAGTACATGATTTGTATGATCAAGTGATATGTCGAGATCCAAGAAAGGGAACAGATTACCAAACCCCTATCTTAATTAACTTGTCTTAGCACTCAAAATGGTTTTTTCTAACCTTGACCCTCATTAAGTATTAAAAGGATTAATTAATCAATCCCACACAATTGATTTAAATTATAGTTTGAATCTAAGAAAAACAAATTAAACTTAAGTTATTCAACCTTCAAATGAACCATATCCCTGAGACTTTATTCTTGTACATAACATTAGGAAAGAAAAAATGATAATCTCTGATCAAGGCAAGGGGGCTATGAAGATACTTTCAAAAGAGTTTACCCAACAATTTTCATGAAAAGAGCCCTTAATTTCATGCTTTGTATTCATGAAATTAATGAAAGAATGCAATCACTATGTCACAAAAGTTATACTCACATTACAACGATAGAATGTTTTTTTAGGAATAATGACTAGCACTATTTAAACAACACATATTTACAAAAGATGTGTCATTTTGATGAACAAACATACCGGGAATCGAGTAAAATACAACTCTGCATTTCAAAAAGACAATGAAGAACGAGGTGCTAGTTGGGTAGCCAACAAGTCCATACAAGTCCTTATTTATACATGGGTTTCTCTCAGGTGCACCCCAAAACCTTAGGTTTCTCTATGTATGCTCAATTACTCCATTGAGAAAAGCGGTCTTTACATCCATCTGATGTAAACTCCAACCCATGGATTTTGCAAGATATATGATGGATGGAAAAAATGTCTCATCATGGCTTTTTCTCTCGTGTTGGGAGAACCCTCTAGCCATGATACCTTACATACATTCCTTATATTATTTATGCTTGAATTCTTCTTCAAAGGTGGAGGGTTCTGTAACTAGAATATGGTTTTCACTTCTTTCTTTCTCTAAAAGTTCTATCTAGAGCACCATACTTATCTGCATGATCTCACAAGCTCAATTTTGTCTTCTCTTCTCAGTGTTATCTTGGTGTAGATATTTTTGGTTCTGCCATGTATGATACAACGTTCTTACATAGTAACTTATTTGGAACAAACAAACAGATCCTCATGGTAGCCTCCATGAAATATTATAAGATAACCTACATGAGACGATAACAATAAATGTATTTCCAGTATAATATCATTTTCATAGGAACATGTCTATGGTAACAATAATGAATAACATTTTTATCGTGATCATCATAGTATGACCAAGATGACCTTCCCGGAAGAAAAACAAGAAATATCTCTCTAGAGGAGATGTTAGTTCATTTTCCAAACGAGTACAATAAGAATACATATCAATAGTATTCACATGCTATCAAGTATTCATTACATCTGGCAGTAATAGAACATTTCAAATACTTCTTTCACAATTTGTAATGTAGAAGTTATCATCCTTGGTATGTGCAAAGTTGAAACTTATCAATTCAATCAAACTTGGAACCTAAATCCTCAACTTCTATGGAGTGTGTGTGTGTTCCTTTGAATGCACTAAATCCAAGATTATTGCTTGGACAAGGTCTCTAGTACATTCCCTAAAAACAAACTCATGCTTTGCTAGACTATATAATTTGAAAGACGTGTACAAGTGCATACCTTTGAAATCTTTGTAGCATCGTCCAACTTGTCTTCTAATATGAAGTTAGATACCATATTGAAAATGAGAGGTTAGAAACTGAATTAGAAGGTTCATTGATTAGAACAAGCTATAAACTCTGAAATTTCAATTTTGACCACATAATCAATTTGAGCAGAATTCAACCTTAGAATTTAACTTTGACCAGTCAACCTTTGACTTTAACTTTGACTTTGACCAAAAACTCAAACTTGACATTTTTTCTTTGTTGAGAGTACCAATAGGTGCACTGGGCTAATGCGAACTAGAATTTCTAGGAATTATGCCAAACTTATCACTTGAAGTGCCCAGAAGATTAGGTTAGGTTTTTTTGCCACTACATAAGAAGAAACCCTATCTGCAGTTGCAGCTAGTGTCACAACGATCTTAACAAAGAACTTCCACACTACCTTCCAGTGGTTAGACTTTCCCTAAGGTGGTGTGGGCCCATAAATTGTTAAAATATTTGATGTGCTAATTTTACCATAGACAATATCACAATATTGTCACCCAACCATAGGCACACAGCCACCCCCGAGCACCTTTAACCTTTCAGAAAATTATTCTTGAAATCCATAATATAACTAAAAGATAAACCCTAACTACTAACTATAGAAAAAATCAATACAAATAGAGTGTTCCTTCTCGAAGGGTAGCCCATAAGAGAGAGTCTCCATATCTACAGAAAAGGTACCATACACAAATGCAACAACTCTAGTTGCACTACTATATCAAACTTGTGCCATACTTAGCTAGTACATCACCAAGAATATCACCAAGAGTATAACCAAGAATATCACCAACAAAATCACCAAGAATATCACATGATATAACTAGAGAGAGACCAAGACCAAAAGATGACCATACACCATTATTCATCCTTGCATCTGCAGTTACAGCTCTCCACAAGACTTGCACTCTAACTAGTTGTACAAATGAGATAAAAAGTCCTCTATTTATATTAATATGTCCAATGAATTTTCTGGCTGGGCTGACCTGACTTTCTGGTAATTATATATTTTTTTTATCTTTTTCATGTGGAGTCGACTTGTCTTTCTAGAAGATAATATTATAATATTATTTATTCTTCTAGGTGGACTTGTCTTATAAGGTTTTCACACATCTTTTTAGGGTTTCCCTTGCTTCTGAAATATTCCATTATATTCAAATATTTCACGTGGATGTCAATACCTCCTACAACTACCGTAACATCAGCAATCGATGCTACACTCTTGTAGACACGAGACCTCCAAATGGACCCAACTCTATGAGAGAGATCCTGACTTCGCCACTACCTACCATATGTTGGGTACAAACATAGTTATCGTTGATTTCCATCTTCCATCTTTAGGATGGGTTTTTATGTCATATGGGACATGTCTACTTCCCATCAAGCGAGTGAGTGAAGCTAATTTGGGAAGATCACTATAGTCGGGTGGGAGGATACTTCAACATAGAAAAGACAATTGAAGTGTTGCAACAACATTTATATTGGTTGAAAATCGATTGAATGGAAACAAGTATATCAGGTCCTCCACGGACTGTGCCATTTCCAAACCAACCATTAAGAAATAATTCATGTAAACCCCTCTGCCTACTCCTGACAGGCCTTGGGAACTGACATTGTTTTTGTGGTTATTGATCAATTTTCTAAGATGGCGATTATGGTCGCCTACAAGAAGATCATATTGGTGGAGACCACTTCCAAGCTCTTGTTTGAGCGAGTGTGGGTAAATTTTTGGATACCACAAACCATCGTCTCATATCAGGATAGTCGGTTCCTCAACACATTTTGTTCGAGCCTCTAGTCACGATTGGACACCAAGCTCACCAAATCCACTGCCTTCCACCCCTAAACAGATGCCCAAACTGAGGTCATCAATGGGATGATCATGCATATCTTGCTCATGTACAATTCCAAGAATCCGTGCACATGGGATGAGATTCTTCCCTATGTTCAACATAGTTACAATAGAGCCATACATTGTTAAATCGTCTATATCCCCTTTTATGTGGGGTTGGGTTTTCAACCCTTGGGACCCATGGATGTTTCACTACCCCTTGTGTCCACACAGGCCAAATCATCCCATGGTCAAACCAAAGGAGACAAATCCACCCATTTCATTGGATGAATCCATCACATCCACCAATAGATTCAAGATATTTTTTATAAGTCCAATGTCAAGTACAAGCATCACCATGATCAACATTGAGTGCCACACAATTTTTAGGTGGGAGATAAAGTTTGGTTGCACTTTCAGAAAGAGTTCCCTACAGGACCCCATGAGAATATGTTTCCACTCTGCTATGGACCTTACACCATCACCAAGGTTGTGGGTGAAAATTCTTTTCATCTCAGCATTCCCCCCTTCCTTGGCTTGCACCCAGTGTTTAATGTGGACCTCCTTCGACCATACTTTCCACCATTACTGGACACCTCAAAGATAACAGAACAATTGGCATTGAGAGAGATCAACCCTAACTGCATGGAACATGAATCCACTGATCATATCATGGACACACATGTCAAGGGAACTCACCAATAGAAGCTTTAACTTTATCGCATTGTCAAAGTGGGGTAGCTCTTGCACCAAGGCAAGTGGCTCACCTGGGGATAAATTTAGCAACACTTCCCTCATATGATGGGGGAAATCAAGGAAATGGAGACCATTTCTTCCTATCGGGGGAGAATTTATCTAGGTGGATATCGGTGGCCACCCACCTCTTCCAAGTAGCTCACATACAGTTTTCATCCTGGTGATTGTTTTATATAATTTTGGGTCCTAAATGTGTGGGGTCGTTTTGAGGCCCTAAATTTTTTTTTTGGGATCACCACAGTCACACTGTAGATGGAGTCAAAGCGTGATGGAAAAAATTTTATTCCTCGGATAGACCTTTTCAATGGGCTATCGTGCGTCTAAAACGAAGATTGTATGCAAAAGTTACGACCTCGAGAAGATAATGCACCAACATACCTCATCGAGGCCGAAATAAATCTTGTTTCTTTATCTCCTAGGGTTGGGTTTTTGGATGTCTAGTTTATTTTGATTAATTCTTGATGCTAAAAAGGACTGGAGCCCTCATTTTAATTTTCTTGGGTGAATGTGCATAGCTTCCACATCTCTTCTTAGAGATTAGTTTCCACCATTCGAGCAAGATTGTTTCATTCTAAATGTTACATTTTCAATAGATTTCTATATTAAATAGAAGTTAAGTTTAATTGTATCATTGTTATTGTTCATTGTTTCTTTATTTTAATGTTATATATATGTGTTTCATTTCGTTCCACTCATAAATCTGGACCATGGGGTATTGAGATTTATTTGGATGAGGAGAAGATGTCAAGTGGTGGAAATCCCTTTGGAAGGTCAAGGCACCGGTTAAGGAAAATTTGTCAATGTGGCTTGCTCTATCAAACAAAGTTTTGACTTTCCATGAGCTCCTAAAAATGTGTAAAGTGGGCCCTAACATGTGTCCACTTTTCCTCAACCAAGAAGAAACAAATACTCATCTCTTTTTATGTTGATCTTACTCCTTACATGTTTGGAAAGAAATCAAAGATTATATTTTTTTCCTTAACTTATGGAATAAATTTGATTTAGAATATTGTATGCACTCTTAGTTTACTAGAATGGAGTTGGATACCATTCAAGAAATCCCCTATCTTACTTTGTGGGGGTTCTGGATAGCGTGAAATGATTCCTTGTTTGGTGACTCTCTAACTCCAACATTCAAGGTATTGGCACACGTATTGGGTTTAATCCCTTTTTTTTAATATTTTCCAAATAAATCATGGACAAGGATGGTTGGTGACTTATAGGTAGATGGGCGAGTGAAAGCTAATGATGGTTTCCCATGATGCGTTTGCGGAAATGCAAACCTGGAAAAACAACAATCTGTTAACTTGGAGGGATTATTCAAGGTACTTTTACAATGTATTTGAATATGGTGTAAAACGATGAACCATATGAAATTGAATTAGATTTTTGAATATACAAATTTAATCCATAGACATTGTGAATAACTATGTCAAATTTCATTTTTCTAATAGTGGTATCTTATTTTTCCAACAAAATATAAGGTATATGGTTTTTTTCGTGTAGGTGTTGTGTACCTTAACGATGGAATTTCATTCTAAAAACTTGCATACTTCTAGAGAATTTTCCTTGTGTCATTTAGTTTTTGGAAATTTTTAATATTAATTATATATATATATATTTTAAATTATCAAAGTCAAGATATTCCTAAAATTACAATGTCTTTTGTTCGTGCTGGATAAGAGGGTCTTAACGTGATCAAAACAATTTTTATTTTTTACTTAGATCATAGGTATCGGTCTCCTCTAATGCCACATATAACTCATTTGATAAATGGTTAAGGAAATAAAAAAGTTATAGAAGAAATAAGAGAGGTATGTATTCTAGTATTTTGATATATGTGAAGCCAAAAATAGATTAAAAATAGTAAACAATATTATATTTTTTTTTAAATTCTATATTTGAAATCTACATAACCGACTCCTATGTTTGTAGCTTCCTGAACAACTGAGTTGTTTAGCCTATAGAAAAATAAAATCAAATACCTAGATATAGAGGGGTTTTCAAAAAAATGGAGGCTTTTATCAATTTGCAGACCAAACCACTAGGTTTTTCATACTGAACCTAAATCTGATCCAACCAAGTTAGCATACACCATATCAATCCTTCCCAAAAATTTGAATTCAAAATAATGTGTGTCTGTTATTAGGAGCACTCACACGCTCTTATAATTCATCTCTCTCTCTCTCTC
>JZKD02S2286977.1:180681-229928 GCA_000966675.3 Picea glauca | reverse complement strand
GCACACACATTTTCTATCCCCCCTTTATGTCTTCCTCTCTCTCCCTCCCACACTCTCTACCTCCCCTCTTTGTCTTCCTCTCTCTCCCTCCCACACTCTAGCAAGAGTGGTACATTTCAAGGAAAGACATGGTAAGGAAAGAAGTACCCTTGACCTAGACCTAGAAAGGCATGTCAAGACCCAAACCTAGACCTAGACCTAGACCTAGACTCGTCATGCCTCACACTCTTTCATCCTCTCTCTCTCTCTCTTTCTCTCTCTCTCTCTCTTCCCCTCTTTCTCTCTTTTCCATTCTAACTCCCTCTCTATATCTCTCCATCTCACTCTCAACCTCTCTTATTCTATTCCCATCTCTCTCCCTCCATCCCCTTCTTTCTCTACCCCCCTCTCTTTCTACTCTATCCCTCAATCTTTCCATATCACTTTAAATCTCTCTTTTAATCTTGTTGGCTCTTTCCCTCCCTCCCCCTATCTCCCTTCCCCCCCTCTCTCACTTTAATGTACTCCTCTCCCCCCCTAACTCTGTATCCCCCTCCATTTCTCACTCATTGTATCCTCCTCCTTCAATATCCTCTACTCTACCCCATGTTCCCTATAGCACCTCATCATGAGATAATACTCAATAATATTTGATAATTTAAACACATGTTTTAAGTGTAAAAAAAAAATTATTCTTTCATAGATGGAATAGCCTAAAACATATTCATAACTCTTTTACAATTTTTCAAATGATAATTATTCAAAATATATGAATATAAATAATAAGATGAGATAAGTAAGAATTTAACTTTATGATTAGACTATTTAAATAGAAACATAACAAAATATACCAGGTAAAATACCTCCTCCCTAGTATGTTGTGTCAAAACCTTGGTATGCTCGTTTAACCATAGACAATGTCACATAATTGTCACCCAACCATAGTCATTCATATTTGACACCAACGAGCACACTAACCTTTACTTAGAATAATTCTGAAAAGCCTACTCTAGAACCAACAGATAAACCCTAGTTACTAACTATATCAAGAACTCAATACAAGTAAAGCATTCCTTCTCCAAGGGTAGCGCACAAGAGAGAGAACCTTGTGTTAGGACCTAGAAATGTCCCTTTTTCATCACATCTTTTGCCTATTCAACCTTATCATCTCTAAGCTAATGCCTACTATAATGTGTGCTAAGACCTTTTATTCCCATGGTATGAATCATTTATCTTTCTTTAATATTTTCATTTACTTAGCATGTTTGATTGGTAACGTTCACATGTTTGACCCATAAAATGATTCAACTAATGATCGAAATGTATAGAAAAACCAAGTCTTAAAGAATGGTCTTGTTGTTACACTAGTTGTTATAGCTATGCGTCAATCTTGGAAGTTGTTATAGCTATGTGCCAATCTTGGAAGTTGTTACAGTTATGTGCCAATCCTGGAAATTGTTACACGATTGTTGCAACAGGTGCCACCAATTATGTTGTTACATGACTCTTGCAACAAATTTCATTGATTCTGATGTTATATGACTACTGCAACAAATGCCACCGATCCTGAAAGATACTACACCTACTGTTACATGTATTAACTTACAAGATTAAGTTCTAGATATTGTATTAATGATATCGTACGAACAACTTGAGAATCAAGGATTCTAAAGGCTGTTTAGATTTTGTTTTAACTGAATGAATCTGACTTTAAATAGCAAAGATTTTGTAATCAGAGGGATGGATTTTTACTGGGAGAAAGTAAAGTGAAGTAAATCTTATTGTACACAAACATTTTGGAAAATCAATAGAAGAGTGGATTGAATTTATTTAGCAGATTGTAGCCTATTTCTTTGAGAGGATTCAGTGAGAAGGAAAGGGCCCACCTTCCTCACAGATTCCCCTTTGTTTTGAATTCTAGAATAGTTGTTTTAATGTGAATGATTTATCTGTTAAACAATTCTAGAATACAGTTGTTGTTACAGTCTAGTTCCTTCCTATTAGATGCATATAAATCTGTCTCATGAGAATTAAAATTTGATTGCTAAACATTGTTGGAGAACTTCTTTTCCTTTTTCTGCATTAGATTAAAATCTTGTTTTTAAGTAAAAGAAAATAAAAGTGTGAATTGCTTTCTTGCAATAAGTAGATTTATTTCTGCAATTAGTAGAGAAATTCTTCTTGCAAAAGTAAAATAGAAAGTCAGATTAGGGTAGGTAATCTAGTATTCTTATACACTCATCAGTTTAGATTTCAATTGTGATTTCAATTCTGTAGAATTCCAACTGTGTCAACATAATTGTGTTAGTAATAATTTTTTTTTCCTTTTCCCTACTACAATTAGATTAGTGTTTCTTCCATAATTTAGCATAGACTGTGCACAATTATCTTGAAACAACATACTTCCCTGGGTTGATAATTTATATTGAACACCTTAATTTTCTATTCATTTAGACAATTAAAGTGCCCAACATTTTGGCGTCATTGTCGGGGAAGATAATTATAGATTTTTGTAAGAACATTAGTTTTTTTTTTTTTTTTAAGGAATGATTAGTCTGCATGAATTGAGGAACACGAGGACGTATTCCCCAAAATACTAACCCTACAGGTACTAGAGGACGTGGAGGAATAAATCCTACACTAGGAAGGAAAACATTTGTTGATGAAATAATAGCCAGAGCAGATTCTTCTTCAGGATCTATTTTTCACCCAGCAAATCCTCCAAGAAGACATAATCCTCAGTCATCAGAACAACCCCTTCTTGAAACATTGTTTTCATCAAGGGCTAGAGTTGAAGTTGAATTCAAAGATGAAGATTTGTCACCAACAAATCAGCAAGCAACACTAGAGAACATTGAAGATCAAGGAAGTATAGTTCGAAACAGGGAAAATAAAAAAGAAGGAGTTTATTGGATCAACAGTAAGATAGTCACTAAAGAAGAGTGGGATTCTTTTCATATTGAGTGGAGAGAAAGAACACATATGGAAAATCAAGCAGATAATGAAGAAGAGTTCCACCAAGAGATCCCACAAAACAACGAAGATCAGGTAAATAATGAAAATACTATCTCTAACCTCATTTTTTCTATTTCTGATGTTCCCACACGAGGGATGCCTCCTATGAAAAACATACCTCTCTCAACTCTCCCAATTTTTCATGGATTGTCTACTGAGTATCCAGATGAGTTTCTATTTGAATTTGACATTTTTTGTAGAAGCTATGACTACACTACCATTGCACAAAAGATAAAACTATTTCAAGCTACATTGAAGGGTAATGCGTTAAGATGGTTTATGAGCCTAGGAGGAGAGAATATTTCAACATGGGTACAAATGAGGTAGATTTTCTTGTTGAACAAGTACCAAGACTATTGTTGAACAAGAGAACAAAGGGAGGAATTGTTCAATATGTCTCAGAAGGAGGATGAGAGCCTTGAAGATTTTGTGGAAACACTCTAGTATAATCTACAAAGGTCTAGACATCCAGATGTGAGTAAAGACATTTTGAAAAATATTTTGCTAAAAGGATTTACAGAAGATTGTTTAGATATATTGAATATTCTTGGAAAAGGAGATATATCTAAGGAATCCTATGAGGACATTTTAGACCTTTGTAAAATATGTTCTCGAGGATCTATAAAGAATAGGTCAACTACCAAGGATACCACTTTTAAAGGGTATAGAAATCAACCAATGGAGGAGAAACAAGAGAAGAAATAGGTAATCTGTTAGAAAATTTCAAAACCGATATGATTAACTCTTTTGCTTCACAAATTGACAGCTTGCAAATCAAGTGAAACAAGCAGAATCAGAGAAAGCATTGTGCATTTTCTGTCTAAAATGCAAAAAGAAACATCCACCAAGGGAGTGCCTGTTGAACAATTTCCAGTTATATCTTATTTGTGAATTAGATCATGCTACTGACCAATGTCCCTCTCTACCAGGAGTAAAAGAATCAATCAAGGAAACTAATGAGGAAGTAGAGGCTTCCTATCTAATTACATAAAGGAGACAGTGGTAGCCAAGAGGTCAAGGTATGAACTCTCAATTCTCTCTTGTAGCACTTAATTATTGGAACAATCAACCACTATATGGACAGATGAATGCTCCCCCTCCACATCAGATGTCAACCCCTTATCAAGATCCCAATGCATGGTTGCCTATGCCCCATCAATAGAATCATCACCATATTGGAGAGGCCCTCAACAACAACTCAGTTATCAAAACCATCACCAACCGAACCCCTGTTAACAATAGTTCCAACCCCAATACCAGCAGCAACAGCTGTAGTTACCCCCCAATGCCCCACTGAACAATCCTCCTTTACAACCTCAAATGTTTGTGCAACCTAACCCAAACCAAAATAATAAGGTCATTCAGAACATAGATATACACAATGTGCTAGCCTTGTCTATTACTTCGATGCCTTGTGATGAAATCAAATTAAGATCGGGGAGAATAGTCGAGCCAATAAGTGAAGATGCTCCATCTTTAGAATCAGACAAGGAATCAGGGGAAAGACCATCTACTGATACAAAAGAAATTGACCAACCTATTATGGAGTCAACAAACCCACCATTCCCTGAGAGACTAACAATTTCCAAACTTATGGAATTACCATCTTTCAATCTCTTAGGAGAATTGCAAAATCTGCACATTAATATTCCACTATTGTAAGCGATAAGAGATGTCCCTATTTATGCCAAGACTATAAGAGATATATGTATAAAGAGACCTAGATGAAAACCTAGAGACCCCCTCACAGTGCATGTAGTGGGGGATTTGTCTGAACTGATGTTAGGAAAAACCCAACCTATTAAATATGGTGACCCAGGAAACCCCATAGTCACTGTCAAAATTACACAAACATCTAGTCCCCATGTGCTAGTCGACTTAGGGGTGGAAATTAACATCATGGAAATAGAAACTACACAATTTCTTCAACTTAGAACATAAGTCCTACCTACTCCTACCATTCTCGAATTAGCTGATTGTTCTACCATCAGACTAGAAGGAGTAATAGATGATTTAGTTATTTATGTGGATTCATGGGAGTATCTTGCTCATTTTTTCATTTTGCAACCCAAAACCTATCTGGGTGGCCACCCTCTAATTCTGGGAAGACCATGGTTATCTATAGCTAATGCTTTCATTAGTTGTAGATCTGGTTCCATGACCATCTTTGATGGTTATGACACAAAAAAACTGACCCTATATCCTCATGCCACACCTAGTGCAGAACCTAAAAATTCTTTATGGATGGACACTGAGGATAAAAGTCCTATGCCTATGTTAACCATAGGAAAAGCCCTGAGTTTCAAATATGAGATAGAGGATAAATTAATCAAATTATTTATCTATGAATCCTCTGCTATTACAAGGAACACACACCACCAATTGATTAGAGTCTTCGATCCCATTTCCCAGAAAGAGATGAGCTCATAAATGTTCTCAAAAACCACTGAAAATAAAAGCGATTCAGCTGTAACAACAACCGTTGTAACAACAAACGTTGTAACAATAGATGATGAAACAAATGAATTGTTTCCTAAAGTCATTTCTAAGAGCAGCGTTGTATAAATTGAACCTGGAAAAACCTTGAACATTAATCCTGATCTATCCACTGATGAAACTCATTGATTGATGAATTTGCTGATTGAACATAAAGAATCATTTTCCTAGGATTACATGGATATGAAAGGAATTTCCTATGAACTATGTACCCACCATATATACATTAAATAATAATGTCGACCCATTTTCCAACACCAAAGGAGGATGAATCCAAACCTTAAAGAAATTGTTAAAGAGGAACTCCAAAAACTTCTCAACGCTGATTTGATTTACCCTATATCAGATAGTGAGTGGGTCTCACCATTGGTTATTTTTCCTAAAAAGAATGGAAAATGGTGAGTGTGTGTACGTTATAGATCCCTGAATAAATCCACGCAAAAGGATCATTTCCCTCTGCCATTTATTGATTGGGTTCTAGACAACCTAGCTAGGATTTTTTTTTTCTCTTTCTTAGATGGATTCAGTGGCTATAGCCAGATAAACATTGCTCCATGGGAGAAAGATAAGACCAATTTTACCATCCCTTGGGGTACATTTTCTTACAAGTTTCTCCCATTTGTCTTGTGTAATGCACCAACCACTTTCCAGAGAGTTGTAATTGGTATTTTTTCTGATATGGTGAATGACTGTATGGCGATATTCATGGATGAATTTACACCTTATGGCACTGATTTCGATCAAGCTTTGACTAATCTGGAAAAAGTGATCAAAATATGTATACAGTCTCATATTTCTTTAAGTAAAGAAAAGTTCCATATGATGATGAGTGAGGGTGTAGTGTTGGGACACTTCATTTCTTATGCATGAATTCAGGTAGACCCATCCAAAATCTAGGTAATTTTGGACATCCCAACTCCGTCAAATCAAAAAGAGGTAAGAAGTTTTTTAGGTCATGATGGATATTACAGAAGATTCATTAAAAAAAAATCCAAATTGGCTTCCCCCTTGTTTTATTTATTAAAAAAAGATGTTGACTTTCGTTGGACTGATAAATATGAATTGTCTTTTACATATCTGAAACAAAAATTGTCCACAACTCCCATTTTAAGAGAGCCCAATTGGGATATTCTGTTTCACATTTCTTCAGATGCCTCAGACACTGCAATTGGTGCATTACTAGGGAAACAGGAAGACAAATAGCCCTATTCTATCTACTATATAAGAAAGAACATGGCTCCTGTGAAATTAAATTATACAGTTACTGAAAGAGAATTCTTAGTAGTAGTTTATGCAATCAATAAATGCAGGCATTATGTCACTAGATATCCTACTTTTATTCATACCGATCATACAACAATTAAATATCTCATGAATAAACCTATTACTAATGCCCAAGTAATAATATGGTTGTTACTACTACAAGAATTTGACATCACTATAGTAGATAGACCAGAAAACAAAAATGTGGTTGTTGATTTTCTCCCAAGATTACATATAAATGATGATAATTTACCTGTTGATGATTCCTTTCCATATGAACATTTTTTTACAGTATCTTCTCACTCACCTTAGAGTGAATACATTTCTAATTATTTGGTTTCATGGAAGGTACCTCCCCATTTATCTCCTCGAGAAAGAAGGAAGATTATTCAGAAGAGTGCTCGGTATAGTTGGATAGGAGGATACCTTTTCTACACAGGCCTAGATCAGGAAATCAAGAGATGTGTAAGGGATGATGAAGTGTATGATCTGTTGAAGGCTTTCCATGATGGCCCTTGTGGGGGTCATTTTTCTGATAAACGGGCCGGCCATAAAATTTTAAGGATGAGCTATTTTTGGCCCACCATATTTCAAGATGCCAAGAAATACGTTCAAACTTGTGACAGTTGCCAATGAATGGGTTAGCCAAATCATAGGGATGAGATGTCTCTCCAGCCTTAGGTAGTGTTAGAGCATTTTGAGAGATGGGCCATGCATTTCATAGGGCCCATTAACCCACCTTCTAATCAAAAAGTATATATATTGGTATGCACAGATTACATGACCAAGTGGGTCGAGGTGAAAGCACTCATTAGGGCCTCCGAAGAATCTATCTTAGCATTCTTGTTTGAAGATATATTTGTTATATTTGGAGTTCCCAGAGAATTAATAACTGATGGAGGACCCCGTTGGTCACTTTAATTGTCTAATTGAATGGAAAATCAAAGTGTTCAATATAGATTGTCAACCCAGGGAAGTCTGTTATTTCAAGATAATTCTTCACAGTCTATGCTAGATTATGAAATCATCTCTAATCTAATTGCAATATGAAAGTTCTTTTTAACAAAATGAACAAACAATATCACTAACATAGTTGTGCTGATACAACTGGAGTGCTACAGAATTAAAATCATAATTGCAATCTAAAATGATGAATATATAAAAACCATGAATTGCCTACACTAATCTAACTTCCTAAATCACTTTTGGAGGAAGAAACTCTATACTATTGTAGAAAGGAAATCTACTTATTGCAAGAAGCTACTTCACACTTTTATTTCTCCAAAACAATATTTTAACCTAATGCGGACAAAGGAAAAACAGTTCTCCAACAATGTTCAACAACTGATTTCTAATTCTCATGAGACGAGTTTATGCGCATTTACCAAGAGGGAACTAAACTGTAACAATAGTTGTTTTCCAAAAATATCTAACAGTTAAATCATTCACAAAAACAACTAATCTAGAATTTGAAATAGAGGGGAATCAGTGAGGAAGGTGGGTCCTTTCCTTCTCACTGAATCCACTCAAAGATATAGGTTACAGTCTGCTAAAGAAATTCAATCCACTCTTTCATTCAATTGCCAGAAAAATGTCTGAGTACAATACGCACTACTTCTCTTTCTTTCTTGTCAAAGGGAAAAGACTAATAACCCTTTACATTACAAAATATCTACTATTTAGAGTCAGAGTCAATCAGTGTTCAGAAACAGAACAATCTTGAGAATCCTCGATTCTCAAGTTGTTCATTAGATATCATTAATAAAAAATCTATAATTCTCCTTGATCAACATCATGAACCAACATTTCTAATCAACAGGTGTTGCAACAGTTGTAAAACAACAGGACTGATGGCATCTGTTGTAACAGCTTCCAAGATTAGTAGGCTTCTGTCGTAGCAGTTGTGTAATAGCTTCCAGGATTGGTGGCATCCATTGCAGAAGTCATGTAACAACTTCCAGGATTGGCGAAATAACTATAACAACAACGAATTTATTCGAAGTGGGATGTTCTAACATTTTGATCATTATTTAAATCATTTCATGGGTAACATATATGAACATTACCAATCAAACATGCTAAGTAAATGAAAATATAAAAGCAAGATGAATAGTTCATACCTTGGAAAAAAAAGGGTATTGATACTCATTATAATAGTGATGCAGGAGCATCCCTCACGTCAAGCGAGCCAGCGCGGAAGCGGAAGACAACTAGAAGGCGTCCAACAATTTTTTTTGAAAAACACCTTGAAACTGTTGTGCGAACATTAATGAGGAAATTAAATGAAGCGCACTTATATATTGTAATCATACCTTGAGCGCCCCTCTCTCGTCTGAAGTAGATGGAGGCATTTATAGTAGTAAACGAAGGTAGATAGACTTGAATTCATAGATTAGACATTTTTAGAAAGAAGGAGGGAAAACAAATATAGACACCCTCATTGTACATTGTAGCATTGGCATGATTACTGAAGTAGGAAGAGCACATGAGAATAGCAGAGAGTTGTAGAAGAACATCCATGTATAGATCTTGAATTAATAGAAGAATTTGATTCAAATCCATGGTTTTGTGTTTGTTCTCTGTGTGTTGATGTTAAATGATATGCTTATGAGTGTTTGTTTTCCTGTTATGCATTTTCTTTATTGTTGTGTATGTGATTTCATGTTTGAGTCTTAAATCTAAGGGGAAGAAGAAATGAGTTTCAATTGTTTCTCTATCTGAGTGAGGATGCATGCAAGGAGTGCAGTCAAAAATGTATGCAAGGAGTGTGTTGACGGAGGCTTAGGTAGTTTAACTCTTGTTCTCGTTCACCCAAAAGTGAAATTGGGTTACCGGAGCCTTTCTAGGAGTGCGCAGGCTAAGGGAGAGTCTCAGTTGTGAATCTGAGTAGAAGCTTTGAAGGATTGTTGCTACAGATGTGCACAGGGTCGAAGAAACCCTAACACTTGAAGTGTTTATAGGTTGCCGCAAGGAAGGAGTGCAAAGGGTTCTCTTTTTATAAGAGACTGAGAAGTTGGAGAAAGATCAAGAAGGATAAAACCTTCAGAACCTAAGGAAGGATTGCAAAGGGAGTTCATTCCGTGGAGCATCTAAAACTAGTGTTGCAGGGTTGCACATAGGAGGACGAGTGAGCGTAGAGGAACACTTGGTTATTTTCAAGAAATCCTCAAGGAGGAAGGAATTGACGGTCAGGATCTTGTGGAGGGGAGTCATAAAAAATCCGCCAGCTATCAGATCCACCAGAGTAACAAGGAGGTTATGGCCACACCAGGAGGTTAAGCTCAGGAGGATCGTGAGGTGTAGGATCGTTGTTGGGTTGCTCGTCATCCATTCGATCAGGAAGAAGTTGCACTGGGGTTAAGTCCTAGTGAGTAGAGGAACATCCCGGAGAGGCATCGGGATATTGAGGCATCGGGGTTTTAGAAGTCAAGAGACCTGAGACCTTTCAAGTCTAAAAACACCAAGGAAGTCCTAGCCGTGGATCTCAGGGTGGAAACGCATCAGAAGATCCGAGAGGAGTTGGGTTTTGGCACTTCCTGAACCTCGGGGACAAAGAAAACATTGCATCAGGAATCGCGATCTCACGATGTTCGAAAAGGCGACGAGGTGACGGGACCGTTGAATAGTCAACCCACGCGTGCATCGGAGTATTGGCACATCGAGACTCGGGGTTCGGTAAATCCATTTGTTTGATATCGCAAGTGGTGAAATCAAGATAGGAGAATTCCTGATAAGGTATATGACTATGGTCATATAAGGGAAGGTCACGTGGACTAAAGGGTTACCCTGGGGAGAGGCTAAGGCAGCAGGGAAGTGTATCAGTGTATCGGGGATCGGGGGCCGGTGAGGCGAGTTGTTTTGGACATCGCAAATGCTGAAATCCCGATAGGAGGAACCCCGATAGCAAAGTAAAAGGTCAGCGTTGACTCTCATCGGATTTCGAAGAATCGCGAGGAACCAACGCGTGACCACAGGAATCGTGAAATCGTGAAGTCCGATTTCTCGATAGAAGAAAGGGAGATCTCGCGAGAGAGTTTTTGTGGGTGAACATTTCCCGATAGGGAAATAGAAGGACTGGTTAGTGTTCTACGGGCCAAGGAAGGAGGAAGATCCTGTGAGCGGACGTGCCTAGGTGGCGCACCTGCGTCAAGTGGTATCAGAGAAAGAAAATTTATTTTCTCTCTGTAGCAAAGAAGAAGGAAATTCACCATGCTGCCAAGGAGACGGGATAGATAGACACCCGATCCAAAGGAAAGAGAAAACCCGAGGAGAAGGGGCAGGCAAGCGCAGAATCCAGAAATGGAAAGAGAGATACGTGATCTACGAGCTAGACTCGAAGATATGGAGACAGCGCAAAGAAGCACAGCCAGTGCAGGGGATCTTAGCGATTCAGAGGGTGAAGTTGAAGCTGAACATGGGGAAGAAGTTGCAGCTGAGGATGCAGCCAATGAACATCTAATCAAAGCGATTGCACGGATGGGTGAAAAAACAAAGATGGACATTCCAGTTTATGAGGGGAATATGGATGCGGAAGAGCTTCTAGATTGGATTAGAGCTCTGGATACATACTTCGATTGTGAATATGTCAAAGAGGATAAGAAAGTTAGGCATGTTGTCATGATATTGAAGGGACATGCAACATTATGGTGGGACAAGCTACAAGCAGATAGACACTGCAAGGGAAAGTAGAAAATTAAAAGTTGGGATCGAATGATTGCAAAGATGAAGGAAAATTTCATCCCGAGAGATTATCAAATCACTCTGTTCAAGAGGATGCAAAAGCTAAGACAGAAGATGATGATAGTAAAAGAATACATGGAGGAATTCTATCAACTGAACATCAGGGCAGGTCATCGTGAGAGCGATGATGAGAAAGTTACCAAGTATATGAATGGCCTAAGATATGATATCTAGGACGAGATGAGTATGGAAACCATCCGAATGGTGGAGGATGCCTATCAAATGGCTTTGAAATCTGAAGAGAAGCTGAGCCGTAAGCAAGGTCAGTGAGGCCGAGGCAGGAGTCAGCCCAAAGGCAAATGGGTTGCCCAAGATAAATACCAGAAGCCCAAGGACGACTGGAAAAATCCTCAGACTAGAACCAAGAGAGGTGGAAGTTCACAGTGAGGCCATCATGCTGAACAGAGAGGGCAGCATACAGAGCAGAGTGGAGGATACACTGATAATAACATGTTTCCTTGTACTAGAGGTAGAGGAAGAGGAAGAGGTGGAGTAATCACATGCTTCACAAGTGGAAAAAATGGGCACAAGTCCTATGACTGTCCAGATAAAAAGAAAAATGGAGGAGAAGCTCACATCACCGAGGCACAGAGGCGAGGTATTGAAGCGGAATATGCAGAAGGCAGAAGGTCATTGATGATGTGTAAGGTTCTCTTAACACCCGAGAAGGAGGTGGAGGACTCAGCTCAAAGAAACAGACTTTTCAGAATTGCTTGCAAAACCAAGGACAGGGTATTCAAGGTTATCATGGACAGTGGTAGCACAGATAATCTCATTTCAACCGAGATGGTAGAGAAGTTGGAGCTGGAGACGATTGATCACTCGAGTCCATACAAAATTTCATGGCTACAGAATGGACATGAGGTAAATGTCACTAAACAGTGTTTAGTTGAATTCAAAATAGGAAGGTATAATGATAAAATACTCTGTGATGTTATTCCTATGGATGTCTATCATTTATTGTTGGGCAGACCATGGCAATATGACATGAACGTAATTCATGATGGGAAGATGAATACGTATACTCTAGAGAAGAATGGGAGGACACACATGTTGCTTCCAATAAAAGATAAGGAGCTAAAACCAGAAGGGAGAAATTCTGTACTCCTCGTGAGTGGGAAGGAGCTTCTTACGGAGGTGAAGAAGAAAGAAGATCCACAATTATTTGTAGTTAGGAAACTAAGGATCGTTTTGACTAGCATGAGAGTAGACAATTTTCCAGGAGAAATTCAGGAACTATTGGAAGAGTTTGCTGACATCATGGTGGATGAATTACCTCGTTCGTTTCCACCGATGAGGAGTGTGAGTCATCATATATACCTCATACCAAGAGCTAGTTTGTCGAATAAAGTCGTGTACAAGTTGACGCCACAAGAAAATGAAGAGGTCAAGAAGCAGGTCCAGAAGTTGCTAGACAAAGGATTGGTTAGGGAAAGTTTGAGCCCATGTGTCGTTCCAACGGTACTCAGTCCAAAAAAAGGTGGAGGTTGGAGAATGTGTACCGACCCAAGATCCATCAACAAGATAACCATCAGGTGCAGGTTTCCATTTTTGTGGATGGACGATTTAATGGATTGCTTGAGCGGAGCAAAATACTTTTCAAAGATTGATCTAAAAAGCGGATATCATCATATTCGCATGAGGGAAGGTGATGAGTGGAAGATGGCCTTCAAAACCAACAAAGGACTGTATGAATGGCTTGTCATGTCGTTTGGCTTGAAAAATGCGTTGAGTACCTTTATGAGGTTAATGAATGAAGTCCTGAGGGAATTTATCGGGAAGTTTGTAATTGTGTATCTGGATGACATATTAATTTTCAGCAAAACAAAGGCAGAACATCTGAAGCATTTAGCTACAGTAATGAAGAAGCTACAACTGGAGAAGTTGTTGATTAACATGAGGAAATCTTCATTTATGAAGAAAGAACTCATTTACTTGGGATTTATTATATCTTTGAATGAATTGAAGATGGATCCAGATAAGGTGGAGGTAATTAAAAATTTTCCATCACCGAGAAATATTTTTGAGGTGAGGAGTTTTCATGGACTGGCTAGTTTCTACTGGAAGTTCATCAGAAATTTTAGTGGGATTAGTGCAGCAATGATGGATACAATCAAGAAAAGACAAATATTTTCACTGGACTGAAGAGGCGGAGAAAAGTTTCAATTTGTTGAAACGAAAGATCATGAAACAACCAGTTCTGGTGTTGCCAGACTTCCAAAAGATATTTCAAGTAAAATGTGACGTAAGCGGGTTTTCCATAGGAGTGGTCTTGAGTTAAGAGGACAGACCGATTGCATATTTCAGTGAGAAGTTGAATGAAGAAAAAGAAAAGTACTCCACGTATGATAAGGAATTCTATGCCATCATACAAGCATTGAAAAAATGGAGGCACTATTTGATTCCAAAGGAATTTGTTTTATATAGTGATAACCATGCATTACAATTTGTGACTCAACAGGGGAAGTTGAATCAGAGGCATATTAAGTGGGTCGAATACATGCAGAATTTCACTTTTGTAATTAAGTATATTTCGGGTACTGCTAACAAAGTGGTTGATGCTTTGAGCAGGAAATGTTTGTTGATTCAGGAGTTCAAAGTCAAGACATTAGGCTTTGATGATCTCAGGGACATGTATGCAGATGATCAGGATTTTAAAGAAGCGTACGGAGCAGCTGAGAACCCATTTCTCAGAGACAGAAGCCAGTGGATAGGGTACGTGATCCAGGAAGGATTGTTGTTCAAGGGAAATCAATTATGTATTCCAAATTTCTCCATGAGGGAGAATCTATTGAAGGAGAAACACATCGAAGGCTTGGCAAGGCATTTTGGTCACGACAAGACATTTGCAAAGCTGAGTGAGTCATACTTTTGGCTAGGGATGCGGTCAGAGGTCAAGCGGTTTGTAAATAGATGCAGAATGCACCAGCATTCAAAGGGAAGAAAGCAGAATGCATGATTCTATCAACCATTACCCATACCCGAGAGTTCGTGGGATGAAATCAGCATGGATTTCGTATTGGGATTGCCAAGGATGCAAAGAGGATTTGATTCAGTCTTTGTGGTAGTGGATAGGTTTTCAAAGATGGCACATTTTATCCCATGCCAACAAACTAGTGATGCGACTCACATCGCAAATCTGTTTTTCAAGGAGGTCGTTCGACTTCATGGCTTACCCGGAAGTATAGTTTCAGATAGAGATACAAAGTTCATGGGACATTTCTGGAGAACACTGTGGAAGAAGATGGGGACTAACTTGATGGTTATTTCTACCTATCATCCTCAGACGGATGGGCAAATAGAAGTGGTGAACAGAAGTCTAGGAGACTTGCTGAGAAGCTTGGTGATAGAGCACCACAGCCAGTGGGATAGTATATTGTCGTAGGCAGAGTTTGCATATAATGACTCAGTGAATAGGAGCACAGGCCAAAGTCCATTTCAGATTGTGTATGGCATGCAGCCGAGAGGAGTTTCTGAATTAAGGGATTCAGAACAGACTGCGACTAGGAGCGCAAGTGCCGAAGAGTTCGCAGAGGCGATGAAAGAACTTCACAGTCGGGTGAAGGAGCGACTGCAGAATTCAAGTCACGAATATAAGCGCAGAGCCGACCAGTGGAAGAGACAACTTCAGTTCGATGTTGGTCAATTAGTTCTGGCACATTTGAGGAAAGAGAGGTTCTCGAGGGGAACATACAATAAATTGAAAACGAAGAAAATCGGGCCATGTAAGGTCTTGAAGAGAATTGGAGAGAATGCTTATGATATTGAATTACCCGAGGGGGTCGGAATATCTTCGATATTCAATGTCGCAGATTTATATCCATATAAAGCTGAGGAAGCAAGAACAAAAGGTGAACAGCCAGGGGTTCAGTGGAAGAAGCAGATGTTGATTGCAGGGAAGCCGCAGATGGAGAACATATTGGACAAGAGAGTGAGTAAGAAGACCAGGAGGAAAGAATACTATGAGTATCTGGTCAAATGGAAGGGCCATCCAGTGGAAGATGCCAGCTGGGAGAACGAAGCAAAGATATAGAAGCATGGATATATCATGCAGGAGCTCATGGACAAGATCCCATGAAAGTTTTCAAGCGAGGGAGTATGATGCAGGAGAATCCCTCACGTCAAGCAAGCCAGCGTGGAAGCGGAAGACAGCTGGAAGGCGTCCAACACAAATTTTTGAAAAACACCTTGAAAATGTTGTGCGAACATTAATGAGGAAATTAAATGAAGTGAACTTATATATTGTAATCAGACCTTGAGCGCCCCACTCTCGTCTAAAGTAGATGGAGGCATTTATAGTAGTAAATGAAGGTATATAGACTTGAATTCATAGATTAGACAGTTTTAGAAAGAAGGAGGGAAAATGGATATAGACACCCTCATTGTACATTGTATCATTGGCATGATTATTGAAGCAGGAAGAGCACATGAGAATAACAGAGATTTGTATAAGAACATCCATGTATATATCTTGAATTAATAGAAGAATTTGATTCAAATCCATGGTTTTGAGTCTGTTCTCTATGTGTTGATGTTAAATGATATGCTCATGAGTGTTTGTTTTCCTGTTATGAATTTTCTTTATTCATGTGTATGTGATTTCATGTTTGAGTCTGAAATATGAGGGGAAGAAGAAATGAGTTTCAATTGTTTCTCTATCTAAGTGAGGATTCCTGCAAGGAGTGCAGTCGAAAATGTCCACAAGGAGTGCGTTGACGGAGGCTCAGGTAGTTTAACACTTGTTCTCGTTCACCCAGAAGTGAAATTGGGTTACTGGAGCCTTTCGAGGAGTGCGCAGGCTAAGGGAGAGTCTTAGTTGTGAATCTGAGCAGAAGATTTGAAGGATTGTTGTTGCAGGTGTGCGAAGGGTCGAAGAAACCCTAACACTTGAAGTGTTTGCAGGTTTCCACAAGGAAGGCATGCAAAGGGTTCTCTTTTTCTAAAATACTAAGAAGTTGGAGAAAGCTCAAAAGGGATAAAACCTTCATAACCTAAGGAAGGATTGCATAGGTAGTTTGTGCCATGGAGCATCTAAAACCAGTGTTACAGGGTTGCATGCAGGAGGACGAGTGAGCGCAGAGTAACACTTGGTTATTTTCAAGAAATCCTCAAGGAGGAAGGAATTGATGGTCAGGATCTCATGGAGGGGATTCGTGAAAAATCTACCAATCGTCAAATCCACCAGAGTAACGAGGAGGTTATGGCCACCCCAGGAGGTTAATCTCGGGAGGATCCTGAGCCGTAGGATCATTGTTGTGTTTCTCATCAGCCATTCGATCAAGAAAAAGTTGCACTGGGGTTAAGTCCTAGTGAGCAGAGGAAAGTCCCAGAGAGGCATCGGGATATTGAGGCATCGGGGTTTCAGAAGTCAAGAGACCCAAGACCTTTCGAGTCTTGAAACACCAAGGAATTCCTAGCCGTGGATCTCAGGGTGGACACGCATCAGAATATCCGAGAGGAGTCAAGGTTTGGCACCTCGTGAACCCTGAGGACAAAGAAAATGTTGCATCAGGAATCGCGATCTCGTGATGTCCGAAAAGGCAATGAGGTGACAGGACCGTTGAATAGTCAACTCGTGTGTGCATCAGAGTATTGGCACATCGGGACTCGAGGTTCGGTAAATCCATTTGTTTGATATCACGAGTGGCAAAATCGCGATAGGAGAATTCTCGATAAGTTATATGACAATGGTCATATAAGGGAAGGTCGCGTGGACTAAAGGCTTAGCCTAGGGAGGGGCTAAGGCAATAGGGGAGTCTATTGGTGTATCGGGGATCGGGGGCCAGTGAGGTGAGTTGTTTTGGACATCGCAAATGCTGAAATATTGATAGGAGGAACCCCGATAGAAAATTAAAATGTCAGCATTGACTCGCATCGGATTTCAGAGAACCGCGAGGAACAAACGCGTGACCACAGGACTCGCAAAATCGTGAAGTCTGATTTCCCAATAGAAGAAAGTGAGAGCTCGCGAGAGAGTTGTTGTGGGTGAACATTTCCCGATAGGGAATTAGAAGGACCAGTTAGTGTTCTTCGGGCCGAGGAAGGAGGAATATCCTGTGAGCGGATGTGCCTGGGTAGCACACCTGCGTCAAATAGTCATTTATCTTAGGAATGAGAAGGTTGAATGTTCAAAAGATGTAGTGAGAAAAAAGACATTTCTGGGTCCTAACATACCCCCCAACTGAAGACATTGCATGTCCTCATGCAAAACACACTCAAACCTTACTGTGTAACTGTAGTAGATAACTATCTCCTCTAATGAAAATTTTCTAAGTGTCGATATTGAAGAATGTTGTGTCAGAAAAGAAAATCTGTTGTGTCAACAATCTGTTTGAGTTTCTTTATTCTTGAGAATAGAAGTAGTTTGAGTTTCTCGAGTAACAACTCATGAATGCAACAAAGGTTCTTGTTTGAAATCATCTGTTGTACCAGCAGTTGATTTATGACGATGAGATCTCCTACGTTTTACTGATTTTTGTGTAGTAGTAAGTTCATGCTCAGTCTTGACTGAGACTGTTGTTGGTCCTGTAGCGACTGGAAATTTGACGACCTCATATCCTACCTCATAGTAAATGTTTCCTCACTCAAAACACATGAGTTCTTTGTTTCTGCCCATAATAGCTTTTGTCAGTGCTAGGATGTCCAAGGTTATCCCATCTAGATTTTTTTGTTAAGCAGTTGCCACCTCCTATTTCAGGGTTTTTAACTCTGCTTTGAGGTTATCATTCTCATTTGTTAGTGCATCGATCCTGGAATTTTTTGTATTCTTGATCTTTTTCTCTATTTGGGAAAATAATTGGGCAAGTGGCACATCCTCAACATGTTGTGTAGTTGGTTGTTGTGTAATAGTTGTGTCTGTCAGGACTGGTTCTTGTGGATAAGTCTCAACATGGGCAGTTGGTTCTTGTGTAACATCTGTGTCTGTCAAGACTGGTATGTGTAATAGTCTCGACAATGTCAGTTGGTTCTGATATTACTAGCTCTGGTGGGACAATCTTCTTTGGAGAAGTTGGTTTTGGTGTAACAATTGTATCTGTGAGAATTGGTTCTTGTGGATCAATCTTGACATGGAGAGTTTGTTCCTATAGAACCATCCCTGTATCAACCATAGAGTATAGTGGATGAAGAATAGGGACAACCTACTCCATATCTTTCCATCGAATTGTAGTTTTGACAAACCTGGTGGACCTGGTTCTTCTCCTGGGTAACATAGAAACAAAAGTAGTGGTTTTCTTCTTCGTTGTCAGAGGAGGAACAGGGTGTTCTTCCTCAATCACACATGGAGGATATTCTTGTATACTGGGGTTTTCTATGATCTAGACGTCTTCAATGAACATAGGATGCCCAGAATCATCAAGTGGCACCAATGATTCTACTGCGAATTGGGTACATTCCTTTTGAAAGGAGAAGATAGTTTCCTGAAGTTCTGTGCATAAAGTAAAACTTGGTATTCATACCTCTATAGAATTCTCTGTCGCAACATCCATAGGGTTCTGATATGATGTTGATCCAATTTGATCAATGGATCTCTGAGGTTTTCCTTTGAATGGACATTTCCTTTTCTATGAATATGCATAGGTAATTATAGTAGGTGCTTGATCAGCTATAGCAATAATAGGAGAATCCTGTGTGATTGCAGCAACAATAGGAGGGGTCTGTGTGATTGTTGGTTCCACAACAGAGGAGGTAGGCAGTCTTGATGTTATAGTGGAGTGTGCTATCCTTGCTCACTTTTTAGGTAATGCAGAGATAGGAGCAGGGGATTTCTTGTCAGAGGCAGGTGGCAGGATTTCAATAATCGGTGTTGCAACCAAGTGTTGTGACACATGTTTTGGTCGAGTGGTTGGTTCTTCATCTGCTTGTTCGTCCACAACTACAGGCTTTTGTAATGCAAAGTCGTCGAGGCTTGTCTATTTAGTGCCAGGATGGCTTTGGGTTATATGGTTTCTTTTCTGAGTCGTCTTACGGACTGTGAAAATAGGGATTTGGATGGTTGTTGCAGCCAAGGGCAGAGGATCTGGAAGAGGTCCATGGGTTGCATTTTCAAGGACTGGTACAATCCTTTCTGTATTTTTAGACTATGGTTGGTCTGCTGTAGCAGGTAATGGGTTATTGGAAACGCCCATACTTCTACGAATTAATAGGCTGATGAGTCTGTGATTAGAAACGTAGTTCTTGGGGTTCTTGGATTTTTTTACAAAACGAGACATGTTATGCAATGAATGGAGGAGAAAATAAGGAATGTTTATCAATTTTTGATGTCGTAGATGTGATAATAAGATGAAATCAGAAAAATAAACAACTTGGTATCGGCCTTCATAGGTAATGTACCTTTTAAGAAATTCTGCGACTTTCCCCCATGGCTCTGGTAAGGAATTGATGTCTACACCTCCACCCTTGGTCTGAACTTTCTCATTGTTGACGAGGAACCCCTTCTCTACATCCGAAAGATGCATTTTTATGTTAAACCATTGGTCTCCTTTTCTTGGAGACCCTGTTATAGCAGAAATCCTTGCATCTGATACTGGAATCCTTACCCCATTCACCATTGAATACCCTTCGATAAGATTTTGACTAAACTCCAATACCTCATTCTCACTAAACTCTTTGGTAGGCCTATGGGTGTAGTAGCAATATTTGGTAGGCCTATGAGTGTAGTAGCAAGTTGTCTAGAGTTGCGGGTTCATATCTCATAGTTGATCCTCCCATGATGTGGCTTGAGAGTCTAACAGGCACATAGGAGGAGAAACTATCACCTAAATCAAAGATACAATAATCTCGAACGTGGTTTGTAGAAATATAGTTAAAGAACATGGTGGGTGGAAAGGTGGTGGAAGTGTGTATAAAATTCGGAATGAACGGCTAGATTTACATTCCCCCCCCCCAACTAAGCGGATTGGATCTAGGTGTAACAGGTTAGTAAATAGGAAATTGTGCTTTTATATCTTCATTACTTGAACACATAGGATTAGTCACGTACCTCAAATCTTACCGCACATAACAATCTATCGGAGTAACCACACAATCCAATCTCCATATGAGTGGCACGAAATAGTTGACATGATGAAGGATCATGTGAGAAATGACATCTTGTGCAAAGACATAGTCCTTACTATAGTGAGCCAACTAGATATCGACAAATGTGAAGTCACATCATAACGAAGCAGTGCTTTTAGATAGAAAGCATTAGTATTGTCTAATTAGTGGTGTTGTTGCATGAAAGATTGGAGGGTTGGAACCGCAACATCCACAAAAAGGTGAAAAAGAAAGAGTGAAGTGGAAAGAAAGAATTTCAGTAATTAGTGTATTAGCAAGTTCTTTTTTCAAAAATGGCATACATAGGTGTAACAACGTTGAGATCAATCGATTTATCGGAAGAAGGTGTAACAACATTGAAATCGGCTAATTTATTGGAAAAGGGTGTAACAACATTGAAATCGACCAATTTATCGGAAGAAGGTGTAACAACATTGAAATCGACCAATTTATCAGAAAAGGGTGTAACAACATTGAAATTGGCCAATTCATCGGAAAAAGGTGTAACAACATTGAAATCGACCAATTTATCGGAAAAAGGTGTAACAGCATTGAAATTAGCCAATTCATCGAAAAAAGGTGTAACAACATTGAAATCAGCCGATTTATCGGAAAAAAGGTGTAACAACATTGAAATAGGCCAATTCATCGGAAAAAGGTGTAACAACATTGAAATCAGCCAAACACTCCCTTACTTCGATTCTAGGAAGTTTTTCAACGTCAATGAACTAATCGTTCCTTTCTGTTCATCAATTTACCTACACGCATAATTGTCTGATACCTTTCAAATCTTTATTAGCATAGTAAAGAAAATAGAGAAATTTCAACTAAAAAAATAGAGAAATGCAAATTTTGTTGAGATAATTTATATACAAGGTCTTAGCAAAAGAAGTCCTAAAGTTCAGAAGGGGAAGGAGCAAGCTCCTTTCCGTTTAAAATATGATAATTTGTATCAACTATACAGCCAGTTGTGAATTCTGTCTTGGATAGTGGATGTTGATATAGACACAGGCGATGACCATTTGCACGTAAATGTGTATTGTATCCATCAATAGTAATCAACTGGACCGTCCCATTGGTAAAAAAAATGTCTACCTCGTAAGGCCCTAGCCATCATGTACGCAGTTTACCTTGAAATTCCTTAAAGCGTGAATCATACAACAGAGCCCAATCTCCTTTCTGGAATATTTTCTTCTTGATGACTCGGTCATGACATTTTGTTCTTTTTTGTTGAATCATTGTGGTTTGATGGATGGCATCCAAATTATTTTCATCAAGCTCATTGAGCTGCTACATTCTGGCTTTTTGTGCCATAGTCAAGTCGAGGTTGACTACTGATGCAGTTCTTAAGGTTTTGATTTTGAATTCAATGGGAAAAATAGGGATTTTTCCATATACCATCTCATAAGGATAAAAACAAGTTGTGCTCCTCCAATTAGTTCGGTAAGCCCATAGAGCTTCATGCAATCTTTCAGACCAATCCCTATGATTTTCTCTCACTATTTTAGTAAGAATGGCTTCGATAACTTTGTTGGTGCTTTCCACTTGGCCATTGCCTTGTGGATGGTATGGAAAAGCTATTATGTGTAAAACATGATATTTACTAAGTAGAACTTCAAATTTATGTGATGTGAAAGGGGGTCCTCCATCAGTGACCAATTCGCTAGGAACGCCAAAGCTAACAAATATATCTTCAAACAAGAATGTTAAGACAGCCTCTTCTGATGCTCTGATAAGTTTTTTTGCCTCCACCCACTTGGTCATGTAATCTGTACAGACCAATATATAGACTTTCTGATTGGAATGTGGGTGAATGGGTCCTACAAAATCCATGTCCCATCTCTGAAAAGGCTCTAACACTACCTAAGATTGGAGCAACATCTCATCTCTATGAGTTGGTTGACCCATGCGTTGGCAACTGTCACAAGTTTGGACATACTTCTTGGCATATTGAAATATGTTGGGCCAATAATAGCCCATCCTTAAAATCTTATGCCTAGTCCTTTTATCATCAAAATGACCCCCACAAGGGCCATCATGGCAATCTTTTAGTAGATCATAAACCTCATCATCCCTCACACATCTCCTGATTTCTTGGCCCAGGCTTGTGTAAAAGAGGTATCCTCCTATCCAACTGTACCTAGAACTCTTTTGAATAATTTTCCTTCTTTCTCGAGGAGATAGATGTGGAGGTACCTTCTCTACAACTAAATAATTAGCAATGTTTGCATACCAAGGTGAGTGAGCAGATACTGCAAACAAATGTTCATCAAGAAATGAATCATCTACAGGTGAATTATCATCATTTCTATGTAATCTCGAGAGAAAATTAGTAACCACAATTTATTTTCCTGGTCTATCCACTATAGTGATGTCAAATTCTTGCAATAGTGACAACCATATTTTCACTCGGGCATTAGTAATAGGTTTATTCATTAGATATTTAATGGTTGTATCATCAGTATGAATAAAAGTTGGGTAACTAGTTACATAATGCCTGAATTTATTGATTGCATATACTACTGTCAAGATTTCTCTTTCAGTAACTATGTAATTTAACTTAGCATGAGCCATGTTCTTGCTGATATAGTAGATAGTATAGGGTTCTTTGTCCTTTTGTTTCCCTAGTACTACACTAATTGCAGTGTTTGAGGTATCTGAATAAATGTGAAAAGGTAGAGCCCAATTGGGCCTTCTCAAGATGGGAGTTGTAGACAATCTTTGTTTAAGATCTACAAAGGATAATTCACAATCGTCAATCCAACGAAAGTTAACATCTTTTTTTAGTAAGAAAAACAATGGAGAGGCAAGTTTAGAGAAATTTTTAATGAATCTTCTATAATACCCGCCGTGCCCTAAAAAACTTCTTACCTCTTTCTGAGTTGATGGAGTTGGAATTTCCAAAATTACCTGGATTTTGGCTAGATCTACCTAAATCCATGCATAAGAGATGAAGTGTCCCAACACTACCCCTTCATGCATCATCATATGGCATTTTTTTGTATTTAAAGAAAGATGAGACTGTTTACATCTTTTGAGCACTTTTTCTAGATTAGACAAAGCGTCTTTGAAGTTATTCCCATAAGGTGTAAATTCATCCATGAATATTTCAATACAATCATTCACCATATCAGAGAAAATACCAATCACGGCTCTCTGGAAAGTGGTTGGTGCATTACAGAAGCCAAATGGGAGAACCTTGTAGGAAAATGTACCCCAAGGGATGGTAAAGGTGGTCTTATATTGGTCCTATGGGGCAATTTGTATCTAGTTATAGCCACTAAATCCATCTAGGAAAGAAAAATATTTTTTTCCAGCTAAGTTATCTAAAACCTGATCAATAAATGGCAGAGGGAAATGATCCTTCTACATTTCCTTATTCAGGGCTCTATAGTACACAAACACTCTCCACTTACCATTATTTTTAGGCACAATAACCAATGGTGATACCCACTCAATGTCTGATATAGGATAGATGAATCCGACGTTGAGAAGTTTCTGAAGTTCTTCCTTAACAATTTCTTTAAGGTTTGGGTTAATCCTCCTTTGTGGTTGGAAAATGGGTCGACATTCTTTTTTGATATATATATGGTGGGTGAATAGTTTAGAGGGAATGCCTTTCATATCCATGTAATCCCATGAAAATGCTTCTTTATGTTCAGTCAGTAAATTCATCAGTCGACGAGTTTCAACGTTGAAGAGATCGGGATTGATGTTCAAGGTTTTTCCAGGTTCGATTTCTACAGCAATGCTCTTAGAACTGACTCTAGGAAATAATTCAGTTGTTGTTGTTTCATCATCTGCTATTACATCGTTTTATATTATAGTGATTGTTGTTACAGTTTAATCACTATGATTGTTAGTAGTTTCTGAGAACATTCCCGAGTTCATTTATTCCTGGGCCATAGGGTCAAAGACTCTGATCAATTGGTGGTGCATGTGCTATGTAACAGTAGAGGGGTCACAAATAAAACAGTTGATTAACTCATCTTTCATTTTGTCCTTGAAACTTAGGGCCTTTCCTATAGTTACCATAGGCAGAGCACTTTCAGCCTCAGTGTCCATCCATAAAGAGTTTTCAGGTTCTGCACTGGGTGTAGCATGAGAATACAAGGTAATTTTTTTTGTGTCATAACCATCCGATATGGTCATAGAACCATATATGCAACCTATGAAAGCATCAGCTGTATCTAACCATGGTCATCCCAGAATTAGAGGATGGCCTCCAAGATTGGATTTGGGTTGTAAAATGACAAAATCAGCAGGATATTCCCATGAATCTACTGAAATAACTAAATCATTGATTACTCCTTTTGGTCTGATGGTAGAGAGATCAGCTAATTCTAGAACAGTAGGAGTAGGTTGGATTTTTGTTTTGATTTGCAACAACTATGTAGTTTCTATTGGCATAATGTTAATTGTTGCCCCTAAATCAACTAGTACATGTGGAATAGATGTTTGTCCAATTTTAACTATGACTGTAGGGTTTCCTGGGTCGCCATATTTAATAGGTGGAGTTTTTCCTAACATTAGCTCAGACAAATCCCCCACTACATGCATTATGAGGGGATCTTTAGGTTTTTGTCCAGGTTTTTTGATACAAAGGTCCCTTGTAGTCTTAGCATAAATAGGGACATCCCTTATTTCTTGCAGTAGTGGAATATTAACGTGTAGATTTTGCAATTCCCCAAGGAGATTGAAAGATGGTAATTTTCAGTCTTTCAAGGAATGGTGGGTCTGTTGATTCTAGAATAGGTTGGTCAATTTATTTTATTTCAACAGATGGTCTTTCCGTTGATTCCTTATCTGATTCTGAATATGGAGCATCTTCAATTATTGGCTCAATTGTTCTCCCTAATCTTAATTTTATTTCATCACAAGGCATAGGAGTAATAGATAAGGCTAGCACATTATGTATGTCTATGTTCTGAATGGCCTTATTATTTGGGTTTGGGTTAGGTTGCACAGGCATCTGAAGTCGTAAGGGAGGATTTTTTGGTGAGTTATTAGGAGGCAATTATAGTTGTTGTTGTTGGTATGGGGGTTGGAACTGTTGTTGAAACAGGTTTGGTTGGTGATGGCTTTGATAACTGAGTTGTTTTTGAGGGCATCTCCCGAATGGGTTACATTTCCCATAGTGATTTTGTTGTTGGGGCATAGGTGACTATGCATTAGGATCTTGATAAGGGGGTGGCATTTGATTTGGAGGGGGGTCATTCATCTGGCCATACGGTAGCTGATTGTTCCAATAATTAAATGTTGGAGGAGAGAATTGAGAATTCATACCTTGAACTCTTGGCTTCCATTGTCTCCTTTGTGTTATTAGATAGATAGCCTCTGCCTCCTCATTAGTTGCCTTCATTGATGCTTTTACACCTAGTAGAGAAGGAAACTGGTCAGTGGCATGGTCTAATTCACAAATAAGGCATACCTGGATATTGTTCAGTGGCCACTCCCTTGGTGGATGTTTCTTCCTGCATTTCACACAGAAAATGCATAATACTTTCTCTGATTATTCTTGTTTCTATTTGACCTGCAAATTATCCATTTTTGAGGAAAAAGAGTTAATCATCTATGTTTTGAAACTTTCTAATAGATTACCTATTTCTTCTCTTGTTTCTCCTCCATTGGTTGATTTCTGTGCCCTTGAAAAAGTAGTATCCTTGGTAGCTGACTTATTCCTTGTAGATCCTCGAGAACATCTTTTGCAGAGATATACAATGTCCTCATAGGATTATTTAGATATCTCTCCCTTGCTAATCATATTCATCATATCTAAACAATATTCTCAAACTCCTTTTAGTAAAATGGTTTTCAGAATGTCCTTACTCACATCCGGATGGCTAGACCGTTGTAGATTGTATTGGAGTCGCTCCACAAAGTCTTCAAGGGTCTCATCCTCCTTCTGTGAAATTTGAACAGTTCCTCTCTGTGTTCCCTTGTTCAACAGTAGTCTTGGTATTTTTTCAGGAAAAGATGCCTCATTTTCACCCATGTTAAAATGTTTTCTCCTCCAAGACTCATGAACCATCTTAACACTTTACCTTTTAATGTAGCTGGAAACAGTTTAAGCTTCTATGCAGTGGTAATGTAGTCATAGCTTCTACACAAAATGTCAAATTCAAATAGAAACACATCCATATCTTTAGCAGATAATCCATGAAAATTTGGGAGAGTCAAGAGAGGTATGTTTTTCATAGAATCCATCCCTCGTGTGGGAACATCAGAAATTGGAAAAACCAGGGTAGAGATAGTGTTTTCATTATTTACCTGATCCTCGTTGTTCTGTGGATTATCTTGGTAGAGATCTTCTTCATTATCCCCTTGATTCTCCATATGTTCTCTCCCCCTCCACTCAATGTGAACAACGTCCCACTCTTCCTTAGTGACTATTCGACCATTGATCTGATAAACAACTTCTTCTAGATTTTCCCTGTTCCAAGCTATACTTCCTTGATCTTCAATGTTCTCCAGTGTTGCTTGCTGATTTGTTGGTGACAAATCTTCATCTTCGAATTCATCTTCAGCTTCATCCCTTGATGATAATGATGTTTTGAGAGGGGGTGTTTCTGCTAACTGCGGATCACGTCATCTTGGAGAATTGGCAGGGAAAAAAATGGATCCCGAAGAAGAATCTGATCTGGCTATAATCTCATCAACAATGGTCTGTCTTCCCAGTATGTTAGGATTTCTTCCTCCACGTCCTCTGGTACCTGTAAGGTTAGTATTTTGGGGGATTCATTCTTCTGTTTCGTGATTCATGCAAACTATTCATTTCTAAGAAAGAAAACTAGTGTGCTTCCCAAAATGTACAATTATCTTCCCCGGCAACGGTGCCAAAATGTTGGTCACTTTAATTGTCTAATTAAATGGAAAATCAAAGTGTTCAATATAAATTGTCAACCCAAGGAAGTCTATTATTTCAAGATAATTATGCACAGTTTATGCTAGATTATGAAAGCATCTCTAATCTAATTGCAATATGGAAGTTATTTTTAACAAAACAAACAAACAATATCACTAACATAGTTGTGCTAATACAACTAGAGAGCTACAGAAATAAATTCATAATTGCAATCTAAAATGATGAATATATAAAAACCTTGAATTGCCTACCCTAATCTAACTTCCTAAATTACTTTTGTAGGAAGAAAATTTGTACTATTGCTGAAAGGAAATCTACTTATTGCAAGAAGCTACTTCACACTTTTATTTCTCCAAAACAAGATTTTAATCTAATGCATACAAAGGAAAAAAAAATCTCCAATAATGTTCAACAATTGATTTATAATTCGCATGAGATGAGTTTATGCGCATTTACCAATAGGGAACTAAACTATAACAAAAATTGTATTCCAGAAATATCTAACAGTTAAATCATTCGCAAAAACAACTAATCTAGAATTCGAAATAGAGGGGAATCAGTGAGGAAGGTGGGCCCTTTCCTTCTCACTAAATCCACTCAAAGAGATAGGTTATAGTCTTCTAAATAAATTCAATCCACTCTTTCATTCAATTGCCAGAAAAATGTTTGAGTACAATAAGTGCTACTTCTCTTTCTTTCTTGTCAAAGGGAAAAGACTAACAACCCTTTACATTACAAAAGCTCTACTATTTAAAGTCAGAGTCAATCAGTGTTCAAAAACATAACAGTCTTGAGAATCCCCAATTCTCAAGATGTTCATTAGATATCATTAATACAAAATCTAGAATTCTCCTTAATCAACATCGTGAACCAGCATATATAATCAACAGGTGTTGAAGCATTCGTAAAACAACATGACTGATGGCATTTGTTGTAACAAATTCCAAGATTAACAGGCTTCTGTCGTAGCAGTTGTGTAACAGCTTCCAGGATTGGTGGCATCCATTGCAGAAGTCATGTAACAACTTCCAGGATTGGTGCAATAGCTGTAACAACAGCGAATTTCTTCGAAGTGGGTTGTTCTATAATTTTGATCATCAGTTAAATCATTTCATGGGTAAAATATGTGAACGTTACCAATCAAACATGCTAAGTAAATGAAATATAAAAGCAAGATGAATAGTTCATACCTTGGGAAAAAAATAGTCTTGATACTCATTATAATAGTCATTTATCGTAGGAATGAGAAGTTTGAATGTTCAAAATATGTAGTGAAAAAAAGGACATTTTTGGGTCCTAACAAACCCCCTTTCACATCACATAAACTTGAAGTGCTACTCAGTAAATATTATTTTTTACATAGAATAGCTTCTCTATACCATCCACAAGGCAATGCCCAGGTGGAAAGTACCAAAAAAGTTTTTAAATCCATTCTTACTAAAACAATGAGAGAATATCATTGGGATTGGATAGACATATTGCATGAAGCTCTATGGGCTTACAGAACTAGTTGGAGAAACACAACTGGTTTTTCTCCTTATGAGATGATATATGGAAAAAGCCTTATTTTTCCCATTGAATTCGAAATCAAAACCTTAAGAACTGCATCAGCAGTCAACCTGGACTTGACTATGGCACAGAAGGCCAAACTGTAGCAACTCAATGAGCTTGATGAAACACGTTTTCACGCTATTCATCAAACCTCAATGATTCAACAACAGAGAACAAAATGACATGACCAAGTCATCAAGAAGAAATTATTCCAGAAAGAATATTGAGCTCTATTGTATGATTCACGCTTTAAATAATTTCAGGGTAAGCTGTGTACACGATGGCTAGGACCTTATGAGGTAGACGCTATTTTTCCCAACGGGACAATCATGTTGATCACTATTGATGGATCCGATAGACAATTACATGCCAATGGTTATCGCCTGAGCCTGTATCAGCGTCCACTGTCCAAGGCAGAATTCAAATCTAAATGTTCAACTGATACAAGTTATCAATTCCTAAAAGGAACGGAGCTTGCTCCTTAGGACTTGTTTTGCTTAGACCTTGTATATAAATAAACTTAGCAAAATTTAAATTTCTTTGTTTTTGTTTTATTTTTTTTACTATGCTAATAAATTCAGCCTTGAAGGGTATCAGGCAGTTATGTGTGTGCAGGTGAATTGATGAAAAACAAGGTTGAATACAGAAAAAGGCGTCAAATGATTATTTTATGGAAGTTGAAAAAACTTCCTGAAAACTAAGTGTTGCAGCATTCGGCTGATTTTTCTGCTGTTACACCCTTTTCTGATAAATTGGTCGATTTTCCTATAGTTACACCTTTTTCCGATAAATTGGTCAATTTTCTTGTTGTTACACCCTTTTTCGATAAATTGGCCGATTTTCCTGCTATTACACCATTTTCCAACAAATTGGCCGATTTTCCTGCTGTTACACCCTTTTCCGATAAATTGGTCCATTTTCCTGCTGTTACACCCTTTTCTGATAAATTGGTCGATTTTCCTACTGTTACACCCACTTCCGATAAGTTGGCCAATTTCCTTACTATTACAAAATGGTCTCCTTTCATGTGGTTGCACCATTTTCTTTTACGACCATCTCATTTGTTGTTATACCTACCTCCACCATTTTGGTCGAAGTACCTATTGATACATTGATCATTGTTATTTTTTTCTTGCCACTTCACTCTTTCTTTTTTGCATTTCTGCCAATACTTCTACTCCAGCTCTACACTCTTTACATGATGCAACACCGATGATTTGTTCATACTACAAATATCTTTTTCTGCCTTCTCTGTCCGAAAGTGTTGTTTCATCATTACTTGAATTCACATCCAACGATTTCCAACTGATCATCTCTAGAAAGGACTCCATCTCTACTCCATTTATAATATTTTCATTTCTCACACTATCCTTCATCATGTCATATATTCCATGCAACTCATATCATGGTTGGATAGCGCGATTACTCCGCCAGACCGTTATGTGCGGTAAGATATGAGGTATGTGACTAATCCTACGTGTTAAAGTAATGAAGATATAAAAGCATGATTTCCTATTTTATCACCACTTGTGCTAAATCGATCCATCTGGAACCAATCCAATTAGTTGCGGGGGGGAATCCAAATCTAGCCATCCAAACCATATTTTATACTCACATTTACCACCTTTTTTACCACACTTCATTTTGCTAAGACATTGTATTCTACATGCAAACCACATTCAAACCTCTTGTGTTTTTGGTTTAGATGCTAGTCTCTCTTCCTATGTGCCTATTAGACTCTCAAGCAACATCATGGGAGGATTAGATGTGAGGTATGAACCCACAAATTTGGACACTTCATTGTTACACCCAGAGGCCTACCAAATATTTCTCCAAGCCGGATGGATATCGTATTTTAAGAAGATGAAGGGGTTTAATGAGGATGAGCTATTGAAGTTTAGTCAGAATCTCACCAAAGGATATTCAATGGTGAATGGGATAAGGATTCCAGTATCAGAAGAAAGCATTGTTGCTGTGACAGGGTTGCCAACAACAGGAGACCAATGGTTTAATAGAAAAACACATATTTTGGATGCTTAGAAATCTTTCCTCGTTGACAATGAGAAAATTCAGACAAAAGGCAGAGGTGCAGATGTCAATTCCTTACCAGAGCCATGGGGGAAAGTTGCAGAGTTTGTCAAAAGGTACATTACCTACGAAGGCAGGAACCAAGTTGTTTATTTTTCTGATTTCATCTTATTATCACATTTGCAACATCAGAAGTTCATAAAAAATTCTTATTTTCTCCTCCATTCATTGAATAACATGGCTCATTTTGTAAAAATATCCAAAATCCCCAAGAACTGTCTTTCTAATCACAGACTCATTGGCCTATTAATTCACAAAGGTATGGGAATTTCCAATAACCCATTACCTATTGTATCATACCAACCATTTTCTCTACCTATAGATATGATTGGACCTCTTCATGAGTCTCTTCCCTCGGCTGCAACAGCAGTCCAAAACCCTAATGTCGATGCCTGTAAGATGACCCAGTGAAGTAAATGCACAACCTGTGGCCATCCTAGCACCAACCAGACAAGACTTGATGGAGTTGAATTTACACATCTTATAGTTTTGATCGCTCAAAACAATGAACAACCAACTACTAGACCAAGACATGAGTCACAGCCCTTGGCTGTGACAAGTGTTATTAAAAAATTACCCCCTACTCCTAAACAGAGAACCCATGTTCCTATATCTGCATCACCCAGAAAGTGCACAAGTTCAGAATGGTCCACTGCAACACCAAGTCTAACTACCCCTTCTGTTGTTGCACCAGTAAAGCCACCTATTGATGCAACAATTGTTCCAAGCCCTTTTATCACTACCGGTGGATTATCTTAGAAAAGAAAACTTTTATTCAAGGGAAAATGTCGAAAAGACCTTGACCCAATTATATCAGTAGAAACTCATAACCCTCCTGCTGTTGTGGCAGAGAACTCTACAAAGATACGTATACCATGTTTTACTTTGTGCCAAGAACTTCAAGAAACTATTCTCTCAATTCAGACTGAATGTACTCCAATCACAGCAAAATCATCGGCTCCGCCTGATGATTTTGTGCATCATACATCAAGTAACAATGTACAAACCATAGAAGACCCAGGTATACTAGAATTTCCTACTTGTGTGGTTGAGGAAGAACAAACTATTCCTCCTCTAGCAATGAAAAAGAAAGCCTCTTCTTTCGTTTCTATTTTACCTAGGAGAAAAACTAGGTATACCAGGTTTGTGGAAGAAACAATTGGATGGAAAGATATGGAACATGATATTCCTATTCTTCGTCCATTATCCTGTATGATTGATCAAGGGATTGTCACACAAGAACTAATCTCTTCCAGTGACCTAACAATGCTAGTAGAGACAGTTGCAAACAATGGGACTGGTATACAAGAACAAGTCATGTAGGATGAAGTTGTTCCACAAGAACCAGTTGTCCAAGACGAGACTTTTCCACAAGAATCAATCATGACAGACCCAACTATTACACAAGAAACAGTTGTTCCACCAGAAACAACTATTGATAGTATAACTGCTCCACAAGAACTAGTTACAAATAATGTTGAGGATGTACCACTTGCCCAACTGTTTGCCCAAATTGAGAGAAATATAAGGAATATAGAAAACTCCAAAATTATTGCACTCATAACAGAGAATGAAAGCCTCAAAGAATAGTTAAATACCCTGAAACAAGAAGTGGAGACTACTCGACAAAAGAATCCGAAAGGGATAACTTTGGACATCCTAGCACTGACAAAATCTTACATGGACAGAAAGAAAGAACTCATGTGCTTTGATTATGGAAACATTTACTTTGAGTCAGGTTATAAGATAGTAAAAGTTTTGTTTGTTGAAGGACCAACAACTCTCTCAGTCAAGACTGAACATGCACTTACTGCTACACATAGAACAACTGAACTGAGGAGATCTCAACGTCATAAGGCAGTTGTTGGTTTACCAATAGCTTTCAAAAAAAAATGTATGTTTCCCTCACGAGTTGTTAGTCAAGCAACTCAAACTGACTCTGTTCTTCAAGACAAAGAAATTCAGATAGATTGTTGACACCAAAGATTTTCTTTTTAACACAACATTTTTCCATACAGGCACTTATCAATTTATCTTAGCAGTTTTTCACTGGAGGAGACAGTTCCCTAATTCAGCTACAAAGTAATGTTTGAATGTGTTTTGCATGGGGACATACAATGTCTTCAGTTGGGGGGAATGTTAGGACCCAGAAATGTCCCTTTTTCATCACATCTTTTATCTATTCAACCTTATCATCTCTAAGCTAATGCCTACTATAATGCGTGCTAAGACCTTTTTTCCCAAGGTATGAATCATTTATCTTGCTTTTATATTTTCATTTACTTAGCATGGTTGACTGGTAACGTTCACATGTTTGACCCATAAAATGATTCAACTAATGATTGAAATGTAATGAACAACCAAGTCTTAAATAATGGTCCTGTTGTTACACCATCTATTACAACTATGCACCAATCTCGGAAGCTATTAAAGCGCTGAGCCAATCTTGGAAGTTTTTACAGCTATGTGTCAATCCTAGAAGATGTTACACGAACGTTGCAACAGGTGCCACCGATTCTGTTGTTACACGACTACTGCAACAAATGCCACTGATTATGCTATTATACGACAACTACAACAAATGCCACCAATCCTAAAAGATGCTACACCTATTGTTACATGTTTTAACTTACAATATTAAGTTCTAGATATTGTATTAATGATATCATATGAACAACTTGAGAATCGAGGATTCTCAAGGCTATTCTGATTTTGTTTTAAATGAATGAATCTGACTTTAAATAGCATAGATTTTGTAATCAGAGGGACAGATTTTTTCTGGGAGAAAGTGAAGTGACGTAAAGCTTATTGTACACAAACATTTTGGCAAATCAATAGAAGAGTGGATTGAATTTCTTTAGTAGACTGTAGCCTATTTCTTTGAGAGGATTCAGTGAGAACGAAAGGGCCCACCTTCCTCACAGATTCCCCTCTATTTTGAATTCCAGAATAGTTGTTTTAATGTGAATGATTTATCTATTAAACAATTCTAGAATACATTTGTTGTTACAGTCTAGTTCCTTCCTGTTAGATGCGCATAAATCTGTCTCATGAGGATTAAAAGTCAATTGTTGAACACTGTTGGAGACCTGCTTTTCCTTTTTCTGCATTAGATTAAAATCTTGATTTTAAGTAAAATAAAATAAAAGTGTGAATTACGTTCTTGCAATAAGTAGATTTCTTTCTACAATTAGTATAGAACTTATTTCTACAAAAGTAAAATAGAAAGTTAGATTAGGGTAGGTAATCCAGGATTCTTATACACTCATCAGTTTAGATTTCAATTGTGATTTCAATTCTGTATAATTCCAGCTGTGTCATCATAATTGTGTTAGTGATAATTTTGGTTTCCTTTTCCCTACTACAATTAGATTAGTGTTGCTTCCATAATCTATCATACATTGTGCACAATTATCTTGAAACAACAGACTTCCTTGGGTTGATAATTTATATTGAACACCTTAATTTTCTATTCATTTAGACAATTAAAGTGCCCAACACCTTGTTGACGAGCAAAATCAACAAGCTGTCAATTGGAAGAACAAGTCTGGTCTAGGGTTGTCTAAGTAACCCAAGTCATTTGGTGTAACTCATTCTGACATGTTTAATGGCTCTATTGGCCAATCTAAGGTCCTAAAATAAAGAAAGGGAATAAACTAACTAATATTAAAAGTATAATATATATATACCCTAAAATAATTATTGTAAATGTATTTAAACAGAGAAAGAAAACATAAAAATATCACTTATGAACAAAATTTATAGGTTGCAAGTTTTAAGGGAAACTTACAAAATCAATGTAAATATAATTGTTTTTTGAGAAGTAGATAAAGAAAGAATATTTTTATATTTTCTATTTTCTAATTATAAATCTAACAAAACTTGAATTAACTAAATTATGAAACAAAGACGTACAGATAGTCAAAGTCGATCTAAACTTTCTTATTTCACTAATGCATAAAATGACAGAAATTAGAAGCAGGTGAAGCTAACCTGATATTAGTCTGTTATATATGTTAGTGCCTCTGTATGAACCAAGAGCATCTAGTTGCCTCACATGTGAAATAAATCTGCAGTAGGCTTATACTAAAATTTTCCTGAATAAATTCAAGGAATATATTAGTAGTAGGGATTTAAAAAATAGAATAGGAAACACATATTAATTCAATGATCTAATAATTGTGAATGATTATAGTTAGAGAAACATTTACGTAACACCTTCATTTTATATATCAATTAAACATCAAAGAAAAAATCATGACATTAAAATTGATGCGATGATCATAGTCACAACATATGGAACAAGAAATCATGAACGACATCTACAACATGAATATCATAGAACATAACATGTCATTGATACTAAATCTATACAACATATTAATATTCCAAGATCAAAGAAAACAAAACATAAATGAAACAGCATTCACAGGGGATTAAAGCTGAAATGTTATATGGTGTTCCATTAAGTCCTGAAAAGCATTCGTCCATAATTGGTTCTAGGTCAAGATGCCTTCACTTCCAAAATGCAAAGTATTTAAAGTGTTATTTTGAAATATCATCTTCATATCTTCTAGGATAGGATAAGATCTCATGAGATCAAAATATTACAAAAATGGAGGGCCTACAACCACTCATAACTAAATAGTTTATTTTCATAAATTAATATTTTTTTTTCTTTTTTACAAAATAAATAGGAAATTAATACTAATCATCTAAATCGAACATGTTCCACCTCATAAAATCAGCATCAAGATCTACGATATCCTAAAAAGGAAACAGGAACAAGTTGGATAATTTATTAACAACTAATTACTATTTTTTTGTTTAAAAATGACTTGGCTACAGAATCGAAATATTATGTAGCGAATCTTATCTTGGCGAAAGAAATCTAATTTTAAACCGATTTGATTCAAAAATATAACATTAATGTAATAAGAGGGAAAAACTGTTTTACCATTTCAACCAACGACTAAACATGGATTAGAATACCTCGAAATTGATTCTCGCATTAACATTGTCTGTGTTTTTTTATCACAATGTTACATGTCTTCTTAAGGTGTTTAGCTTGTCTCTTTGCATTTGCTATGAGATCAAGATTTTCTTTTCTCAGAAATTCACTGTGAGCTGTGAGTGTTTTAATCCTAGCTTGGAGGATGGGAATACTAGTATAGTATCGTTCAATCCATTCTAGGAAAATCTCACATTGCACAGGAGGGATGATATGTTGGCGAAGTGTACAGACAATTTTGGTTGTATCAATACTACCTGTTACATTCCCTTGACCAAGCCTAATACCAGTGAACCCATATTTACCCTCGAGACATGGTGGAAGATTATTAACAAAGTCATACAATTGAGCAGGGTCAGATCTTTGACAATCCAGAATTTCTTCAGCGAGGAACTCTTCAACTTCGTGATCCGAAGTGTCATTGAACTTGATCGGTTCGATCAATTTCAAATGAGGTTTAGTTCGATCCTTTAAATTTCTTGAAATGAGGCGACCAACTCTTTTCTTTTGAAACCCTAGAGTCATGCGTTTTTTTTTTGTTTGATTGTGAGATTTTTTTCTATCATATTTTACAGTGGCATTATTGCCATCTTCTAATTCATGCATAGGGGTTTCAATCAACCTGAAACCAACAGCTTGTTTCTCATGTGAATACGATTTCCCTTTAGAGAGTCTAGTTCGTTACTTGAAAAGTCAAACTGTTTTCTTATCAGTGGTTCACCCGAAATAGTGGTTTCTATAGGAATGGTTGTAGCAAATCCATCTCTTCTTAAAATTACATCCCAACAATCATCCAGGGTTGTCAAACGATGAATCAATATCATTTTAATTAAGTTGTGGTGAAAGAGCCTAGAGTCGAGGCTTTTTATCTTATACCTTTTAAGCATTTTGTACAAGTTTCTCAGCAGATAGAAGGGCACATTTAATTGAAAACCTATGAAATGCATAAGAAGTCGTATATGATAGAGAAAAACTAAACCATAATGACCCTCACAGGTTACAAATTGTTTGAGGATCAAAAGAAGACCATGCCATGTAGCTTTAAATAAAGAAATAGGGATACCTTTTTCACGACAATTGATTTTCCTGGAGGTCATGAAGAGGCTCCATGGAACTTCTTGTATCTTTGAGTTTTTGAACCACTTCTCGCCAGTGGATGGAAGCCCTATGGATTCACTCACAAACTCCTTAGTTACCTCTAATTGGATGTCTCCAATTTTCTCCCTACACCCATTGAAAGTCTGTGCAAATTTCTTAGCCACATGAAGGTTATAACCTTTGAACCTTTTGATGAAGGTATCCCAGCCTTGACCTTTTAAATATCCAATTGCATCATCATGACATAGAAGTGTTGGCTGTCATTTGACTCCAATTGAAAAACATGGGCCATTACAAATATGACTGCACTATAACATGGGCGACTCAAAACAGTTATGGGTTTGGATAGTAGGAGTAAAAGAAACAAATACGAGCGAATAAAATGGAAAAAAACAAAACGAAATCTTTGTGAAATCATAGTATAAACACCAAGGGTTTTGTCATGATTCTTGACCATACTTGGTAATGAAACCCTCACATACATAGCATGAAAAACCTTCAACCCGTAATGAAAATCTTTTTAATTTACTCTGTCAGCAAAAGGATTAATTACAAGGTACGATATTTGCACATTCATTCTCATGACTAGCACAACTATAGTTGATTTGCAAAGGGTTTAATATATTAACACAAAAATGGTCATAATTAAAATGAGAACTAACTATGTATATCGAAATCATATCAACATTCAAAACATTCAAAAGGTAAGTCATTCAAATGTTATATTTAGAATAGATATCAGAACAATGGCCCTTTAAAAAGAATGTTTTGTATAGGAAAATAATATGAAGCTAAGTTTTCATGTTTTATTCATTCTTTCAGTCATGAATAAAACATGAAACAAAACGAAAAACACAAATTTTAAAGAATTAATGAACATATTTTATAATCCAGTAATCATCTCCAAATGATAATATCTACAAGATGAGGTGAAGGCAGCTATAGAAAGTGTCGTTTGTCGTTCAAATAGTGAAATCGTGTAGGGATGCCAATAGTGATGACTTACTCGGTGAAGATGTTATCTATGGATAACTAGAGAATTCATGTTATGATAGATCATAATGGTTAAAAATTAAAGAACAATCGATAGAAAGTCAAGCATCCCAATCAAACTCAAAAACATCACATAGTCTAGTGTCAGATGTCTTTCTGTCCAAATGCAATATGGTGACAAGTTTTAATTACGAGAGAGATGATATTTAGGCCAATGACTCTGATACTATTGAAAGGGTCATTTCTTCCAACAGGTGTCCATAGCCTTGGAAGGGATGTCAATTAACCCTCTCTGATACCTCTACCCTATCCAAGAATTATAAATTCAATATGAAGGACATTTTACGATTAATATCAAAATTTATACTTGATAATTTTTTTGAACCTGACATTGCTTCATTGCTAGTAGGCCTGTTTAGTACCCCAACGAAGTTGTGTTGGCATCATGCTTGCATTTACCTACTGATTTTAGACTTTCTCAGTACTGTGATAGGTTTACAGACACTTCCCATACCTCTCAAGAAGTTATTTACAATTTGACATAAATTTTATGATCTTCAGGAGAGAGGGGTGATGCTGAAAATTTCTAATTCTGAAACACTTGATATTTTCCAACTTTATTTTTTTCTTGACAACCTTCATCATGATCTGAATTCAGTTTCCTGATAAAAATAATTTTGTGAGGATAGGAAGGCATACTTGATTTGTTTTTTTAAAAAACGGGGACAACATAAGGAGATTTAATGATGATCGTATCTTCTCATGATTATAAAGTGAAACCAACAAGACTATCCTGAACATGAAGTTTATTTTGCTAGTCTAAGTTTTAGCAACTTACAGCACTAATACTTTGAAATGACCTTGATTGTTGCTTTATGATGTGACATTTTGGTTTCCTTTCATGAAATAAATGGTGACACAAACATAAATTTACTCATAAAGAAGTGAAAACAAGCAAAATGAAAATAACCAAAATAAAAATAAAAACAAAAAGAAAATTAAAAAAAGAAAAATATGTACAGAGGTGAATCTGGAATCATCAGGAAAAATACCTCTTGAGAGCTTGGTCATTTCCTGGAAAATTCTCTGGCTATCCCTCCAAATTGTGTAGATGGAAAGAGTTGGGACACAGTTTTTCATAGATTACAAACCGTCCCAACCACAGATTCTGGAACTTGGTGTGTTCCCCTTTTCCGACATGGGGTTTATCCCATTTGAGAACTAGGTCTCCTACCTCGAAGTTCCTCTCTAAAGAAGAGTTTGAATCAAACCCGTTTTTCACAATCTGTTGATGCTAATCCAGCTTCTTATTTTCTTGCGTTCTTACTTCCTCCAGTTTTAATAAAGAATTGATTTTACTTTCCAGAGGAGGGAAAACCTCTTCTTGAACTTTCTGCGATAATTGCATAGATGGGAGTAAAACATGAGGAGGCAGGATTTCTTCTCTTCCGTAAATGGGAAATAAAGGAGAATTAACAATAGAGGTTTTGGGTGTCACTCTATCATCCCAAAGTGCATTAAATAGTGCATTGTGCTAGTTCTTGTGGTTTTTGGAAACTGTCCTCTTGATAATCTTGATTAATTTTTTATTTGTTGATTCCACTAGACCATTTCCTTGGGGATAGTAGTTGGCAGAATATTTTAATTTAATCCCTTTTTCCAAAGAGAACACATTCATATCCACGGATGAGAAATAAGATGCGTTATCAAAGACTAAACATTCAGGAATGTCGAATCTAGTAATGATATTTGAATTAAGGAAAAATGCTACCTGATTCATGTTTACCACTTTCAAAGGTGCAACTTCAGACCATCTGGTAAAATAATTCATTGTTGTAATAATATACTTGTGTTGTTGTGAAGAAGAAAGATTTATTGGGCCTATGATGTCAAGACCCCACTACTAAAAAGGTGAATCTATAGTAACGAGCTACAAAGTGAATGTTGCCTTTTTCACTCGTCCAACAACCTTTTGGCAGATTATACATTTACGACATAGGGTGTGGGAATATTTAAACAACGTGGACCAATAGTACCCATATATTAAAACTTTATGGACAGTGGTTTCTCCATCGAAGTTTCCACCAGCTTCATCTGCATGAAGTTCATATAGCATTTTCTCTGCTTCATCTTTTTCCAAACAACGCATAAGAACACCGTCGAAATTATTTCGAAACAATATATCATTTATGAACTGGAAAGATGCAAATTTTAACCTGAGTGCTCTTATGCTTCTAGGATAAATATAGAAAGGAGAATATCCATGTGTCAAATAAAATTTAATATCATCATAACAAGAATTAGCAACAACTTGTGTACAGTTGATTTGTTTCCCGTTGTGCTAATTTATAGTTGAGATGTTAATTTGATTTTCCTATTCTTCAACTGAATCGGTCACTAGTTCACATAAGCCTTGACCTCTAACAATTTGTTCATGAGTTATTTCTAGGTCATACTCTTGTAATGTTGTCATCTAATTTCCCTCTTTTTCACCCAGTTCCTTTTGTACTAACAATTTTCTCATAGCAGGGTAAGGAACGATGACTTTAGTTCTAGATTTTAGCAGATAGGACTGGAAGTGTTTCACTTCTTTAAAAAAAGAATATGCCTATTTCTATAAAGCGGGGTAATTCAGTTTATCCCCTTTGAAAGATGAGCTCATAAAGGAAATGGGTATTTCATTACTTTCGGCATTTTTTTGTGTTAGCACAACAACATAAGATCGGTCGAAGGCAAAGGTGTAAAGAGTGAAATCTCGAGAAAAATCATGACTCATCAAGGAAGGAGATTCTATTATTCGTTTTTTTAATAGAATCAAAAGATTAACTTTCTCTGGGTCCCCAACGATACTGAATATCCTTTTTAATTAAATTTTTTAAGGGTCTTACCATTTCTAAGAAACTTGGGACAAATCTTCTGACAAAATTAATCTGGCCTAAAAAGGATTGCATGGATTTTTTGGAGGAGAGAGGAGGAAGTTTGGAAATAGATTGGGTTATTTAGGGATCAATGATGATTCTTTCATTGGACACTATGAATCCGAGTAATTTTCCTTTTTCTACCGCAAAGATTGATTTCTTTGGACTGATATATATGTCGTACTTGCGACATCATTCTAGGACAACACTAAGGTGAGACAAGTGATATTTCTTGTTTTTAGAGAAAATGGTAACATCATCAAGGTAGACCACTACTGAATGATTTATGAGACCACAAAAAGAAATGTCCATTTCTCTCTAGAAAGTGTCCCCAACGTTTATAAGCCCAAAAGACATCTTCCTATAGGAATAGGTACCCCATGGGGTACGAAAAGTGGTTTTGAGCTGATCCGAGGGAGACATGAGGACTTGGTTGTATCCTGAAAAACCATCTAACAGAGATAGTCTTTCGAAACTAGACACTTGTTGAAGAATTTTTTCCATTGGAGGAACGTGGTAGTTAAATTTATCGGAGGCTCAGTTCAAGTTACGAAAGTTGACACAAAGTCGAATTTCACCACTTTTCTTCCTTAGAGGAACTAGATTAGACACCCATTGTGTGTGTCTGACCGGGAAAATTATCTTTTCATTTAGCAATTTATTCAGTTCTTTCTTGACAGTGGGTTCCAATTTGGGGTGCATCTTTCTTAACTTATGCTGAAAAGGCTAAGTTTGTGGTTTCATGGGGATGACATGTTGTATTATATTAGGATCAAATGTTTTCAAGTCATCATATGTCCAGGAAAAAACATGTTTTTATTTAAATAATTTTATAAAGGCAGATCATTCTTTCTTAGAGCATCCATTTCCCAAATTGATATTTTGAGGATTATCCTTAGTCCCTAAATTTAATATCTCATAAGTCAAGGAAGAACTATTCGATTTACAATTAATTGACCCTCTAAATTTATCATGCAAGTCATTAAACTTCTCTAGTCTTACAACAGATCTAGAGATAGAGTTTACCATATTAGATTTCGATCTAGGAGATCTAGCATTTGATATTACCATGAAGTTGCGAAGGTTTTCATCGTGAGTGCTTCCATCGATGAATGCACCCTAGAAGGTGTCCTCCATATGATAGGAGTTGATGATTTGTTGATCATTGTCAAACACTCTCCAATTGGTAATGTTATCTAGGATTGACGGCCTGAACAACAATTCAACTGAAAATGCATTAGGGGAAAGACCTTCTGCAAGGAATAGTTTAGAAGTGACATTAGCCAATAAATTAGGCTCTGAATTATTTATCCTAGTAATGGAATTTATATTAAATGCTGCAAATTTTTGTATCAAACTCCATACCTCGGTTTGGTAACTTTTCATATGTGGTGATAAGAAATGTATGGAATTTCTTACCTTCCTAACCACAATTTTTGAATCACCGAATACCATTAAATTTCTTATACCCATATCCAAAGATTTCATAATCCCTTGTAGAAGTACTTTCTATTCAGCAGTATTATTAGTGCACTCAAACTCTAATCAATAGTAAATGAAAGTATTAATACCTACGGGATCGATGAGTACACATCCTGCACCGGTTCCTTCTTAGTATTTGGATCCATCGAAATACAATGACTAGATTTGAGCTTCATCGGCAGTGTTTGACACACCTGGCAAAGCTGATGACTGAGTACAGGTCATAACTTCTAATTGTTTCCCAGGATCGGTGAAAGGGGAAATTTCAGTCATGAAGTTACCAAAGAAAGTGTTCATACCCTTCACTTCAAATGAATTAGTAGATGCGGTAAATGGTTCGTTTGATTCATTTAGATCTAGCATGGTGTGCTTGAGATAGCGTTCACGATTTATCCTAATTTTATTGGGATGTCCATTTTCTGGCAACCACAGATGAGACCAATCTGTGGTAAAGTAACCATGCAGCTATTCAGACTAGTCCTTGCTTAAAAACAAACCATATACTTAAGGGATGTCAACAAAAATAATGTCAATAATTTGGTGAACTTTAAGATTAGAAGATAACCTAACTAGAACATTCTTAAGTTCACTGATTACCTTAACATTCATTCGATCAAGTTGAATGATTTTTGGATCAAAAGGTTGAACTTCTACGTTAATTTTTTGACACATAGATAAAGGAATTACATTTGATGATGCACTAAAAAAAACATGCAATTATGTATATTTCTATTAAAAATTTCGAAAGTTAACAAAAAAGGCGGGATATTTTTATGAGTGTTAACAACATAATTCTACTGATTTTTTTCCACTATGCCTAAAACAGTTTTATCGACATTTGATACAGTTTTTTCAGCTAAATCCCTTTTATCTAGAGGTTCATATGTCGTTTTAGTAGGGATCTTTTTGGTTGTTTTAGAACTAACTTCTACAGTTTTCTTGTTTCTAGGATCGTTGTTCTTATTGTTTTCTACGATACTTTGAAGCATTTTCTGTAGAATAAGAGTAAATTTCAAAAGCTCGAAAACAAAAATATTATCCCTTAATTTCTTTTTATCTTCAATTAAGTCATATTCTAAAACTGGGGCTGCTAAACTCTGTTTTATTTCATCTTGTTTCGACTGTTTTGGAGGCACATTATTACTCACTTCAGAAGAAGGTTTGCTCTATGTTTTTCTTCTTGTGTTGTGAGGGTGGAAAATTTCAAAGTTTTCTTGGAAAATAATGTCAAAGAAGTTTCTGAATATATTGGGGGATGATTATTCTTTTTCTGGTACTTCTTCTCGTCTGGTCCAAGAGAAGCTTTCTACAGAGATCTCTTTGCCTCCAAAAACATGATCAATGTTCTGTCGACCCATCTGGTCCCTACTTGGTGAAATGGGAGGTCCGGAACTAATGCAGTTGCCAGACGACTGGATCATTTTTTAGTTTCTGATGGTTTTTTGTCTTCTACAGGATTTTCAACCTTGTGGGTGGAGTTCCCTTTCATTTTCGATCATGCTCCCATCCTCCTTCAGTTGAATCTTCCCCTCCTGCACAATTCTTTTACATTCAAGTTCAACCACCACTGGCTATCAAATGTTGACTACTCTATTTTAGTCCATACTGTATGGACAGATCTGTGCTTCCAATGTGAAGAAAACCCACATCTATGAATCATTTGGAAACTGAAGATTCTCAAAGATCAATCAAAAACTTGTATTAAAGATAAAAAGTCAGCGGAGACGTCCCTGTTAAAAAATCTGGAGTCTAAGATTATTCAACACATTTTTAAATCAAATACAGTCGCCATATCAGTGGAGGATTCTGCTAATCTAAAGGCGCTTGAGAGTAGTAGAGACTCCATTCTTCTTGAGGAGGAAAAGTGTTGGACACTTTGCAGCCGTGCTACCTGGCTAAAAGGTGGATTCTCAAATTCTAAATTTTTCCACAAAGTGGCAAGCTACAACAGAAACAAAAAATTGATTTGTTCAATTGAAAGTGAATGTGATGGGCTTCTTCATGGACAAGAAGCAATCAAAGCTGAAGTTGTCTCGCATTATGAACAACTGTTCAAAGCCAGCACTAGCCACAAACTCCTAGAGAAATTTTCTACTGCCAACCTTTTCTCACAGTTGGTTTCAGCAGCTGAAGCTTCTGACCTCTACAAACATGTCTCTTTGTCGAAGATTAAAGAAATTCTGATCCATTGAAAAAAAGAGAGGAGTCCCGGGCCCAATGGCTAGACGACTGAATTCTTCATTTTCTTTTTCGATCTTGTTGGAATGGATCTCCTCCAGATGGTGGAGGACTCTCGTATCAAAGGAAAGATTTCTAGAAGCCTTAACTCCACCTTCCTGGTCTTGATTCCAAAAGAAAACAATTCGGTCTCTTTCAATGACTACCGACCGATCTCATTGTGCAACCTCATTTATAAGGTAATATCAAAAGTTATCTCTAACTGGATCAATTCGTTTCTTGAAAGGAGTCTTTCAGCTAAACAACTGGGATTTTTTAAGGGAAGAAGAATACAGGATGCTATTGGAACAGCCCACGAGAGCATCCATAGCATCAAAGAGAAAAATATAAAGTTGTTGGTCATGAAACTCGACCTCAAAAATGCTTTTGACAGCATTGATTGGGAGTTTTTGAGACTAATCCTACACTCAGTGGGTTTTGGAGACATGTTTACTGACTGGATTCTATCTTGTGTCACTAGTGCTAATTTTTTAGTGATGATAAATGAAGAGGCAACTAGTTTTTTTAAAAGTGAGAGGGGGCTCCGTCAGGGATGCCCACTCTCTCCTTACCTCTTTATCTTGATAATGGAAGGCCTTAGCCTTCTCCTCTCTAAAAGCATCTCCGAGAACTGCATATCTGGTATAAAGGTATCAAATTTCATCAATATTGTTCATATTATGTTTGTTGACAATGTCCTCCTAATGACCAAAGTTGATCTCGCGGAGTGGTTAGTGATCCTGGACTTGCTACAGTTCTTATGTTCTGTATCGGGTCTGTCCATCAATTTTTCAAAATCCACTGTTCATTTTTGGGGACTAACTGATGCCGAGATTTTTCTCCTCAAAGACTCCATCCCCTTCTCATTTATTGATATGAATGAAGGTTTCATATACCTTGGTTACCAGCTGAATCCGGGAGCCTCTTCTTTTGTAGATTGAAGTTGGCTTGTGGCAATTTTCGAAAGGCGAATTGGCTTTTGGTGTAATAAATGGTTGTTTTTGGGTGGGTGATTTACCCTAGTCAAATCAGTTCTAGAAAGCCTCATTGTTTTCTAGATGACTCTGGAGAAGATCCCCAACAAGATCATTATTATTCTTCAAAGACTCTCTTTTAATTTCTTGTGGAATGGCCAAGTTGGTAAGCACCGCTTTCATCTTTGCAGTTGGGATTCTCTGTCAAGACCTCGAAGGGAAGGGGGTTGGGAACTCATGAACCTTTCTACCTTCAACACGGACCTACTGGATAGTTCATTTTGGAGGGTGGTCTCACATGAAAGCATTTGGCACTGAATTATAATAGATAAATACCTCGGATCCTTGCCCCTTCTCACCTGGCTACGAAATCCATCTCTAATGCAGAAGAGGGCTTCACCCTTTTAGAAGGGTCTGATCTCTTCCTCTCCGGTGATCCTTCATTGGCTCCGTTGGAAGCCAGGATTGAGTTCTGAGATTAAAATTGGAAGGGACAAAATCCTCGGGCTGGAGGATCAATCGATTCTCTCTCTGACGCAAAGAACGCATCTTGGTTCATTAAAAATTTTGTGTTTGGTGCAGGTGAAAGTATTGACCCACATCCTCCCTCTTCTAGACAATTGGATGAGTCGTAGTGATCTTCATTTTAGTGGATTGATTTCCACTAAATGGGATTCCTTTACGGCTGCACTAAGAAGTGTCGGAATCTCTCTCACAGACATGCAGGACTTGATTCTTTGGGCCGGAGGAGATGCCTGAGGCATCATTACCATCAAAAATCTATATGTGGCCCTCCTGCAATCGATGCACCTCAGTGCTGACAACACATGGCTTATTTAGTTGTGGAAGTGATCGATTCCACTAAAATACAAACTCTTCATCTGGCTCTCTGCAAAAGAGAAAATTCTCACCTGGGAGTTGCTCCGTAAGAGAGGATGGGAGGGCCCTGGGATCTGTCTCCTATGAAACTAAGCCTCTGAAGACATCCATCACCTTCTTATACATTGTGATTTTACAAAGGCTATCTAGAATCGACTGCTTCAACATTTTTCTCTTACTTTCTCTTGGATCGGCGCCACCATCTCGGATTGTTTTTCTTTGTGGTCCACTGAAAAATATGTTTCGCTTTGTTTGGCTGCCCATGCATGTGGGAAGATTTGGATAGAATGGAACAAAGTGATTTTTGATGAGCGCTCTCCTTCCTCTCTTGTTGTAGTTCACAGAGTTTTGGCTACCTTCTCCTGGAAACCGTCTACTGTAAAATCCTTCCCTTACAAAGCTTGTGAGTTTAAGATGGCTGAAGGTTACACTTTATCTTGTTTTGACGGCATTGCACAGTCAAACGGATTATGTTGTGGGGCTAGAGGCACCTTCAAAACCCATCGGTCGAGGATCACAAAGTGGTTCATCAATTGTGGTGCAGGTACAAATACCAAATATGAACTTTTGGGCTTATGGGCTTCCCTCACTCTTTCATCCTTTTGATATTTAAACCACTTAGATGTTCTTGGAGACTCGAGAGTTATTATCGACTAGATAAATTACAAATGAAACCGCCATTCAGTCCATATTGAATGCTGGAAGCAAAAAATGCAGGAGTTGTCCAAAATCTTCACCGATATCAACTTCCATCATATTTCTAGAACACACAATACAGAGGTGTATGCTCTCTCAAAGAGGGCTCTAAGCGAAGTGGTGGGGAGACTCTCGATCTACCACTGTGATAAAGGGAAAGAGAGTCCTATCTCCTATATTAATATCTTTGAATTATGATGGTTGTTCTTATTAAGTAGATTATTGACAGCTTTTGTAATCTTTTTACTTGCTTCATCTTCCAGTCTTCCTCTTAGTATAGCTTGCCTTAGTTCTGTTCCTTTGAATCATTGTTATCATTCATTTTAATGGTCCTTTCTTGGCTAGCACACTGACCATGTTTCTCAGCATGTTTTTTCCTACTGTAAACAAATTTATACCCTATATAAATTTGAGAAAACAAATTGTTGGAAAAAAAGTCTTCAAAAATTTCAGGAGGGACAAAATTATCATGTGCTTCAAGAATAGTTTGTAAAGTGTATTGTAATATTTTGAAATTAATACCTTCAGTGGTATGGTTTCGTCGATTGGGAGGAAAAGGATTTATGAAAGGTCGTTTAAAACCTCCTTTGCTTGAGGATTCCTCCTTGGTCGATCTCTTCAAGTCGATGACTTGATTTGACAATTTTTGGAAAGCCTTTTGCAAGCTTTCTAGGTCTAAAGTTTCTGATTGATTTTTAGCATGAGGAGGCCTAGTGAGGATTTCTACTGTCTTTTTAGAAGATGAAGTTATTTCAGATTCACTATTGAGATTATCCTTTAATCTTAATATGTCCTTATCGATTTGTCTTACCTCCTCGAAGGATTCCAATAGTGTAGACGTTTTAGACCTTTTCAACCAAATTGCTATGTTGTTATGTAGAGCTTTGGTGTAATATGCAACAATTAGACTTTCATAGGGCATTGAGTTTGCGAGAATTTGATTCTTTAACGTAAGAAATATTTGGTTGAAATATTTTACTTTCTCCTTGGGATTCATCTTTTTACTAGAGATCTCCATAACCAATACTTCGGGAGATTTATCATCTCCAAACTTCTCTAGGAAAAAGGTTTCAAACTTGTCCCAGGAGACGATGGTCTGGAGTTGTTGGGAAAAAAACAATGCGGAGGCATTTCCCTCAAAAGTATAAGGAAAGAGTCTACATACTACATATTCATGTTCTACATTTCAGAGTCTAATGGCCAACATAAAAAAAATTATGTGATCCTCAACAGATTGTTTAGAATCTACATCAAATTTAGGCAACCATTTCTTCAGGTATTTTGCTAATGGGTGTTGAGGTCCAGGTACAATCACGACATATTGATCAACCAAGGTATGGAGGGATTGTTTTGGTTTTCCATGGGTGTTGGTGGTGTCGAAGGCTAAGATGATTCATATGAGGAACTTCCTTCGTCATATGACTCTTGTCCCGAAGAGGATGGAGATGAACCAGGTGGGGAAGGTGGGATACCAGATCCTCCAACTCTGAGAGTAGGTGTTTTGGCAGGATCTATAGTATTATCTCCTAAAGGGTTTAAAAACAGACCAATGTCTTCAAGTTGTTCTCTGATATCAAAGAAATATAAGGGTAGATTAAGTGGCCTACCAGGTTGTCTAATGTGGGACAAGGCACCGTGTGTCCTTATGAGTGACTGACGAAAAATTTCTTGGATGTCGGCCCCTTGAGGAGTTGGTGTCATTGGTTCAACGAGAAACTCAATATTATCATTCGAGTTAGTTGATGTTTCAAGTGTAACATTATTGTCTGACTGACTACGTGTTAGGATAGGGGAGAAAGTATGTGGGGGAGAAGTCTTACGACTTCCACGTGTCGTCAATTGAAATCAGGCCATCCTTCTAGCGCCACTTGTTGATGGGAAAAATTGACAAGCCTTCAACTTGAAGAATAGGTCCGGTCCCAGGTTGTCTAAATAACCCAATTCAT
>JZKD02S2286977.1:140832-180501 GCA_000966675.3 Picea glauca | reverse complement strand
AATGTATTTAAATAGAAAAATAAACATAAAAATATCACTTATGAACATAATTTACAGGTTGCAAGTTTTAAGGGAAACTTACAAAATCAATGTGAAGATAATTGTTTTTTGAGAATCATATAAAGAAAGCACATTTTTATATTTTCTGTTTTCTAATTATAAATCTAACAAAACTTGAATTAACTAAGTTATGAAACAAAGATCTACAGATGGTCAAAGCCAATCTAAACTTTCATGTTTCACTAATGCATAAAATGAAATAAATTAGAAGTAGGTGAAGCTAACCTGATATTAGTTTGTTTAATTTTTTTGTGCCTCTGTATGAACCAAGAGCATCCAGTTTCCCTGCCTGTGAAATAAATCTGCAGTAGGCTTATACTAAATTTCTCCTAAATAAATTCAAGGAATATATTGGCAGCTGGGATTTAAAAAACAGAATAGGAAACACATATTAATTCACTGATCTTATAATTGTGAATGATTATAGTCAAAGAAATCTTCATGTAACACATTCATTTTATCTATCAATTAAACATCAAATAAAAAATCATGATATTAAAATTGATGCAATGATCACAGTCACAACATATGGAATAACAAATCATGAATGACATCTACAACATGAATATCATAGAACATAACATGTCATTGAGACTAAATCTATACAACATATTAATATTCCAAGATCAAAGAAAACAAAACATCAATGAAACAACATTCACAGTGGACTAAAGTCGAAATGCTATACAATGTTCCATTAAGTCCTGAAAATCATTCATCCATAATTGGTTCTAGGTCAAGATGCCTTAACTTACAAAATGTAGATTATTTAAAGAATTTTTTTGAAATATCATCTTCCTATCTCCTAGGATAGGATAAGATCTCATGAGATCAAAATATTACAAAAATGGAGGGCCTACAACCACTCATAATTGAATTGTTTCTTTTCAAAAACTAATAAAAGCTTTTCTTTTTAACAAAATAAATAGGAAAGAGATACTAATCATTTAAATTGAACATGTTCCACCTCAAAAAATCAGCATCAAGATCTACCATGTCCTGAAAATGAAACAGGAACAAGTTAGATAGTTTATTAACAACTAATTACTAATTTTTTATTTAAAAATGACTTGGCTATAGAATCGAAAGATTCTATAGCCAGTCTTATCTTGGAAAATGAATTCTAATTTTAAACCAATTTGATTCAAAAATATAACATGAATGTAATAAGAGGGAAAAACCATTTTACCATTTCAACCAATGACTAAACATCGATCAGAATAGCTCGCAATTGATTATGGCATTAACATTGTTTGGGTTTTTTATAACAATGTTACATGTCTTCTTAAGGCATTTATCTTGTATCTCCATGTTTGCTCTGATATCAATATTTTATTTTCTCAGTAATTCACTATGATCTGTGAGTTTTTTAATCTGAACTTGGAGGATGGGAATATCAGTATATTGTTGTTCAATCCAATGTAGGAAAACCTCACATTGCACAGGAGGGATGATGTGTTGGCGAAGTGTACAGTCAAGTCTAGATGTATAAATACTACCTGTTATGTGCCCTTGACCAAGACTAATACCAATGAACCCATCTTTACCCTCGAGACACAATGAAATATTATTAACAAAGTCATACAATTGAGCAGGGTCATATCTTTGACAATCCAAATCTTCTTCAGCCAGGAAGAATTCAACTTCAGGATTTGAAGCCTCATTGACCTCAATCGGGTTGATCAAGCACAAATGAGGTTTAGTTCGATCCCTTAAATTTCTCGAAATGAGGCGACCAACTCTTTTGTTTTGAAACCCTAGAGCCATGTGTAGTTGTTTTCTCTGATTGCGAGATTTTTTGCCATCGGATTTTATAGTGGCATTATAGCCATCATATAATTCATGCATAGGGGTTTCAATCAAATCATAACTAATATCCTTTTCCTCATGTGAATATTGATTGGGTATTGCCTCATCTCGAGGGTTTCCCTTTAGAGAGTCTGGCTCGTTACTTGAAAAGTCAAACTGTTTTCTTATTAGTGGTTCACCCAAAATAGTGGGTTCTACAAGAATGGTTGTAGAAAAGCCATTTCTTGTTAAACATTCATCCCAACAATCACCTAGGGTTGTCAAATGGTGAATCAACAACATTTTAACTAAGCCATGGTGAAAGAGACTAGAGTTGGGGCTCTGTCTCTTATACCTTTTAGAAATTTTGTACAAGCTTCTCAACAGATAGAAGGAAACATTTAATTGAAAACCTTTGAAATGAATAAGAAGTCGTATATGATAGAGAAAAACTAAACCATAACGAACCTCACAGGTTACAAATTGTTTGAGGAACAAAATAATACCATGCCATCTAGCTTGAACTAAATAAATAGGGATATCTTTTTCACAACAATTGATTTTCCTTGAGGTAATGAAGAGGCTCCATGGAACTTATTGTATATTTGAGTTTTTGAACCACTTCTCACTGGTGGATGGAAGCCTTGTGGATTGAATCACAAACTCCTTAGTTACCTATAATTGGATATCTCCAATTTTCTCCCTACACCCATCGAAATTCTACGCAAATTCCTTAGCCACATGAAAGTTATAACCTTCGAAACTTTTGATGAAGATATCCCATCCTTGACATCTTAATATTTTATTTCATCATCGTGACAGAGAAATCCTTGGCTTCCATTTGGATCCAATCAAACAACAGGGGCCATTACAAATATGACTCGAATGTAACAGGGGTGACTCAAAATAGTTATGGGTTTGGATGGTAAGAGTAAAAGAAACAAATCTGAGCGGATAAAATGGAAACAAACAAAAAAATATATCTATACAATCATATTATAAACACTGAGGGTTTGGTCATGATGCTTGACCATACCTAGTAATGAAACCCTCGCATACAAAGCATGAAAAACCTTCAACCCGTAATGAAAAGATTTTTAATTTACTCTGACAGCAAAAGAATTAAGTACAAGGTATGATATTTGTGCATTAATTCTCATGACTAGCACGACTATAGTTGATTTTCAAAGGATTTAATATATTAACACATAAATATTCATAATTCAAATGCAGACCAACTAAGTATATATAAATCATATCAACATTCAAAACATTCAAAAGGTAAGTCATTCAAATGTTAGATTTAGAATAGATATAAACACAAAGACCCTCTAAAAAGAATGTTTTGTATAAGAAAATAATACAAATCTAAGTTTTCATGTTTGATTAATGATTTCAGTCATGAATCAAACACGAAACAAAACAAAAATGAAAATTTTAAAGAATTAATGAACACCTTTTATAATCCAGTAATCATCTCCAAATGATAATATCTACAAGATGAGGTGAAGGCAGCTACAGAAAATGTCGTTTTTTGTTCAAATAGAGAAATCGTGTAGGGATGCCAACAAGTCTCCATATTCAGAGAAAAAGTACCATACACAACTATAGCAGTTGTATCTGCAAAAATATATCTCTCAAACTTGATCCACACTTCGCAAGAATATCACCAAGAATATCACCAAGAAAATCACCAAGAGAGAGACCAAGACCAAGAGATGACCATACTCCCTTATTCCTCCTTTTCGTTGAAGTTGCAAATAAAAATGAAACTCTCCATGAGACTTGCGTACTACTGGGTGTATAAATGAGATAAAACATCCTCTATTTATATTAATTTGTCCAGTGACTTTTCTAGTTGGTCCGACCTAACTTTCTGGTAATTATATTTTTTGTTTTTCTTTTTCCTATAAAGACGACTTGTATTTCTGGAATATGATATTCTAATATTATTTATTCTTCTAGGTCGACTTATCTTCAAGGTTTTCCACACATCTGTTTAATGGTTCACTTGCTTCCAGAATATTCTATTCTAAGTCATATGTTACACGTGGAGGTTAATACCTCCCGCAACGAACCAAAACTTCAACACTCCCTCTTAGCTACGAAGGTATTAACTAAGATGTTCTTCATGTAGTGGTCTAAAACACATCCATCCATATCACAATTGAATGGGAAAGAATCACATGGTCTTTCATACAAATCTACAAGTAGCATCACCATAGCCATATAGGCTATCATGTGATCAAACAGATCATGTAACATGTATCACCATCATAGTCGCACATTAGCCATCTATCTAGGAAACACCTCTAACACTATCGGTTGGCCCTCCAGCTAGTAACCTACAATGTTATTGATTAACACTCTAAATGGGAATCATTTCTACACTACAGATCAGAATTTAGTTCATACAGAACTAGTAACTCATCATCTCACACATGATCTACCTCAAAAATTTCACACTCCCTCTTAACGAGGAAGGTATTCCTCTTGGCACACAAATCATCACTTCTTTTTCACTTTTTCACACCTCAGTCATTGTCATGTTCTCAATCACATATCTATATGTCATTGGAAGTTTTACACTTTCACTGGATCAGCGTACCATTCTTTGTTGGAGTAGCATACCAACCTGTGTTGGGGTAGTCCTGCATTGAAGTACTAACTTGCACTAGGGTAGCATACTATATTTCATTGGAGTACCAACATGCATTGGGGTAGCATACCAATCTACGTTGGAGTACCAACCTACATTGTAGTAGCATACTAGCTTGCATTGGAGTACCAACCTGCGCTGGGGTATCATACAAGCTTGCATTGGAGTAGCAAGTTGCACTGTGGTATAATAACAGCCTATGTTGGAGTACCAAACTGCATTGGGGTAGCATAAAATCCTATGTTGGAGTACCAACCTACACTGGGGTAGCATAACACTACTAGGGATCTCATCACTTCCTTCTATTGGGGAACACATCACTTCTCACTATTGAAGAAAAAAACATTTGGACCACTCCAAGCTTATCCCTGATAGAGGCTTGGTCATCATATCTGCTACATGTTCTTCATTATAAATATATTGGAGTAAGTGTTTCATAATATTCTTCTCCCTCTTGCTGGGAGAATCCTCTGGACACAAATCAAGCTTTACACATCTCTAGGCTATTTATCTTCAACATGATTGATCTTGTAGATCAACTTGGAATTCACCTCTTACTTCTTTTATGGTCTCAAAACCAAGGAAAAGATATGTATCCTAGTCCTTCTGACTGGCTTCCTCCTCGATCATTGTATCAAATTCTATTGAAGCAAGGGAATATTCCCATAAGATCTCATATCTCCTTGAAGCCTCTAAAGCCTCGATCTAGCCTTCTCAACCCCATGCCATCTTTCTGTCAGCTCCAAAAGATGTATCTCTCTTCCATATGAATCTGAAAGACTCTGAGTCTCCATTCTCCCTCTGAAGCTTGACTCCCTATGAGTCTATATAATCTTCGTAGCCATCTAGTCCTCATGACATGGATCATCAATGTTTCATCCTGCAAAGTTTCTTGGTTACTGCAATGATTTCGGGTAGGCCTTTATGGCTCTAATAACTCTTCTTGATTATATGAAGAGTGATCAACTGCACTAGAGGGAGTTGTTCGATCATGTTTGGAGCCTTCTTCTCCTTACAATCAATATCCATATGAGATACTATTTATCTTGCAAAATTACCCTTCTTCATATTCTTCTTCTTTGGTACATGGATCTATACGGTCGTGTATACAACTTCTTATCCGGATAGCCTTCTCCATGTCTCAAACTAGATACCATCTAATATGTTGTCTCATGCAATCGTCTCTATAGCTTCTATCAGATTTATCACATGTGACATGCCCGAAACAAGTACAACAAAGGGAAAAATAGTATACAAGAATAATACTCTTATAATAATAAAAACAAGAACAAGAACAATAATCATAGTAGATCCTTCTCAGAGTTATTTCGTGTGACCTACCTAGAACCTGGAGTCTTATCTTGAATAACGAGTGTTGTTGATTTTCTTCTGAGTTTCCTTCAATCAATTTGAAAAGTATTCTCTTAAACCTATCCCATGTACTTAAGATAATGTGATTTCTAGACAAAAATATGAGTTAGCGAATACAGTGCAAATAAACTCTAAATTCTTAACCTTAATCAATCTAATACTTTGAATAAAGTTAGTTTCTAACTTTAACTTTGTACATAGGTTAGTATGATAAGAATACCTTCAATATATCAAAATACAACTAGATGTTCATAAGGTCACAATAATTCCATAACAACTAGAGGCATATGAAAAGAATCAAACATGGAGTGTGTTGTTCCTATGAATGTGTTGGATTTGAGAACCCTCTAAATATACGATTATTGCTAGGAATAGAGATCCATTCTCCTGAAATCACACTCATAATATTCATATAGTTTAAACATATCTAAGAACATACCTATGAAAGCAGCGACATGCAACGGTAGACAGTGGCACCATCTCACAACAGTGACAAGCAATGACGAACCCTAAAACTTCAAAGTTCTCCAACTTGCAATCTAAAGGAAACTATAGATGCGTTAGGGTAAGGTGCACTAGAACAACTAAATATTATGCCCAATGTTTCTAATAAAATTTACTGCAACTGGTGTTGCGACTCGCACGAAGGCACTGGCACTACAAACCTAGAGTTTTCTTAGGAAACCCTAATATCTCAACTTTAGAAATTTTCAGATCTGATCTGAGGAAGAGATGTACCCTACTTAGGATACCTTCTTAGTGAGTTCATTAAGTTCTCAATGATATTTGAAATGGGGGAAACTAAGAATCTTCCTTCCAGCGGTTAGACTGTTATAAAGAAAACCAACTTTGAAACCATGTTGAAATTTTGGTATGCTTTTTTAACCATAGACAATGTCACATCATTGTCACCCAACCATAGGCATTCACATATTCTACCCATGAGCACACTAACCTTTACTTAGAATAATTCTGGAAAGCTTACTCTAGAACCAACAGATAAACCCTAGTTGCTAACTACATCAACAACTCAAGACAAGTAGAGTGCTCCTTCTCCAAGGTTAGCACACAAGGGAGAGAGTCTCCATATTCACAGAACAAGTGCCATACATAAATGCAATAGTTGCAGTTGCACTACTCTCTCTCTCAAACTTGCACCATACTTAGAAAGAATATCACCAAGAGAGAGACTAGGACCACAAGATGACCATTCACCCTTATTCCTCCTTGCAGTTGTAGTTGCAGCTGCAATTGCATATCTCCATAAGACTTGCACACTAACTGGGTGTAAAAATGAGCTAAAACGTCCTCTATTTATATTAATTTGTCTAGTGAATTTTCTGGTTGGGTTGACCCGACTTTCTGGTAATTACATTTTATGTTTATCTTTTGCCTGTGGAATCGACTTGTATTCATGGAATACAATATTCTAATATTATTTATTCTTCTAGTCCAAATTCTCTTCTAGGGTTTCCACACATATTTTTAATGGTTCAATTGCTTCTAGAATATCTTATTCTAAGTCATAGGTTACACGTGGAGGTTAATACCTCCCGTGGGGACCAAAACATCAACATGTTGAAGATGACCACTTTCACTGTAGTCATGCAACTAGTAGGAATATGCCTCTAAGCATTCCTTCTTTCCACATTCCTAGAGGGAAACAATGAAATCCTCCCATCCAACTAGGAGCCTAGCCAACTTCCTAGCTCCAAGAAAACTTTTTGTTTCTTGTCCCTCCGTGCATGTGACTACAAGAATAGTAAAGAACATGTTCTCTCAGAAGACTATCACAAGAATTATATCTTCCAAGAATTGTCTAACCTCTCAACTTCCTCTCCTATTTATCAAGTTTTGATTTCTCCTTCCCCGAGTCTCCTCAACCACCCTTATTATTAACCATCAACCTCTCTTATCTAGATTTTTTGGGAAAAGTTTAAAATATATCTAAAATATAAATGACTTGCATAAAACAACAATAAATAAAATGCAAAGTCTTTCTTCGCATGCTAGTTAATAAACACAATTTGACAATTTTCCCCAAAATGTACATGAAAACCCACCATGCTCATTTAATTCATCATACCAACCATCAATCAAAGTGAAAGACAATATTTAATGCTTCTTGATATTTTTGTATGCAATAAAATTTACAATCATTAAATCATTCAATTAAATACTTAATAATAAAATTAAATAATCAATACATTAATTAATTTTACTAGTGTACATGTGTAGGGTATGTGTGCGTAGCTAGCAGAAACATATCTCATGCATGTACTAACGATAAACAAACACTTCCTCTAGTAAAAAGTTATTTTATGATCACACCAAAGCATGCATGACAACAGATCAAGTAAATGCATCATTTAATAATCTTAATTAAAAAAATTACAATAATTCATCAATAACTCATTATCACACTTAAAATTTTGAAAGGGAATCAAAAGAGGGTTTTAAACATGGTAGGAGATAAGTGAGTAAACAATATTGGCATAGATAATCCCAATCATTATTCTCAACTATCATCGAAGCATCCTTCCTTCCTAACCTACTTACATCTTCCATCCTATCATTTCCTCTACTGAACTAAGTTGGAGTGTCAACTATATTGACTTAACTCCAAATAGAACCCATAAGTGGAAGTGTCCTACATCTTGACCAATCTTCCCCAGTAGGAAACTAGTCATCGCCATCACATGTTTAGGGGAGTGTGATTTCACCATCCCTCCCATGACTCTAGGTTTCGGAGGATAAAAGGTGGGAACCACCTCCACCCCTCCTGATAGAACTAGGTTCAACACCCTACATCAAGCCATATTGTGAAACTATTGTTCTTAGAGTCACATCCTAAAATAACCACTCTGGGAAAGTTGAGTATCCTTTCAAAACCACACTTACCATAGATCGTAGGAATATTTTAAATCATAAATTAAATCATAAGTAAAATTTATAGAATACACTATCTTTTTTATGTCTACGACATCCAAGTTACCTGAGCACTACAGTCATTTGGTTATTACATAGCTTATCGAACTATAGTTTAGTTCACCAATACTCATATCCATGAAGATGCATCACAAATTTCATATGATCATCCATATTTGTATTGACATTCAATTAGGAAATGTATGCTTATTTACAACATGCCTCACATATATTATACATCCACAACATAATTTTGAACTAGTATCTATTTTACTAAAATTCCACATTTAAATTTGCATGTTTAACCAATCATTGAGTTATCATCATCATGAGCATATAACAATGAAAATAATATCATGCAATACATAATTAATTCTAGATGTACATATCTCAAATATCTATCCCAATTTAACTAAACCCAAACAAATGTTAAGAATTGAATTACTAAGATGAGTAAATGATGCAGACCCCCACCCACTCTTGGGGCCTGTGCGACCTCCCAGTCTAGGATTGATGGACTTCAGGAACTGAAATAGCTCACAGGATCCTTTTAATCCCTCAAATCTACAAAACGGGCCTTAAAACCCTCTTTCCCAAATGAAAAATCCACTTTTCGGGGGTCCTCAAGCACTGGAAAATCCTTCCTAGGAACCATGTGCCAAAACTGTGCACCAAACCTCAAGTCTCCGCAAAACTAATGACTTAATAGCTATCAAGATTCATGAGCCTCAACAGAATAGGACTCTAATAGTTTCAAACACCAATGTAACGATGCATCAAACCACAATAGGGATCAACGATTCATAGAATCTGTTCCAATCTACGGCAAGGACTAATTTTGGGAATTTAGGCTTCGACAAGTCTACACTCTCCAACACATAATTCTCTCGGAGTGCTGAACTCTAAAGTAGATCAAACGGATCCTATTCTCCCACCATATTGAAGGTTTTTAGTTCACTTCAGAACTTCAAGCTTCGGGGTTATTCGAATTTCCACTCCACAGTTTCTTTGGAGTGTTGAACCGTTGAACACACACAAGGAGAAATAAACAGTCCATGCCTTCTCATCGACCAATGACCATGATTTACTCTGGGACATTAGAATTTGGGAGTTCTGTATGTCTAACACTTTCAATCCTCTGGAGTGCCAGACTAGGGAACTCATGAACGACCCAAATTGACGGCCCCTATGTCTCAATAGATGGATGGTCTAGATTTACTCTGGGCTTCAGGAATTCATACATTCACACAATGTGATGCAGGATCATCACTCCAACATCATCAAGTGTCATCTATCTAACACATCAAGAGCACATTCAATGGAAGGAGAGAGGTGCAACCCTCTTGCTTTTCAAATTTTGAAAAATTGTATTAAATGTTTGTAAGGCCGAAGAGCTAAAGCCATGCATGTACGCAGGATTTAGATAAAGGTTTCCTTAAGTGGTTGTAAAGTTGAGATCTAGATCTGATTCAGACTAGATAGCCATTCAATGTAATTGAATGTAAATTAATGAGAGTTGGTGATATGGAGGGAAGAGCTCGAGGAGCCCCTCTTCGTATCTAGTTTTTAGTAGGGAGAGTAGATCAAAGGATGGGTTAGAGAGTAGAGGAAGTCGTGACTTTGTTGTAGTCCGAGCTCACATTGTAAAGAGGTATTTCATATTAATACAATCAGAGAAGTTTTTCCTGCATGCTATTCCATGTATACTGATGAATGTCTTTATGTGTTTATGATATGTTGTAGATGGATGTTAGATGTGCATTTGCAGGGATAGATAGATTTTGCTATCTGTGGGCTTACTGATTTTACATCTGGTTCTTTGTGGCTTCATGCAAGAGGTTGCATGGTAGAATAATGCAGGTTCTGTAAGCTAGTGCATAGAGTGTACTTCTTAATTCTACAGAATTTAGACAAAGATGTGCCAGGAGGGCGCACCAGAGGAAGTCATTGACTCAAGGAGGAGGCCTCAAGGTTTTTGAACACCTTGGAGGTAAGACTGTGCAAGGAAAGGCACAGAGATAACATAATCACTGAGGATTCTATGGAAGCTATGCCAGGAGGGCATTGAGAAAGTGCATAGAGTGCACAGAAGAACTCTCTTCTGAGTTCAGAGGAAGGAGAAGTGTCGAGGAGGAAGACACTCATAGAGTAGTTAAATACTCTGTCAGTTTAGTAAGGAGTGCTTGAATGGGAGGCTGCCAAAAGGGCATCAAATCTCCATTTGAAGTAGAAGGAAGGGATCCAATCCCTTAGAGGTTCGAGTAGGAAAATATTAGGATGGATAGCACAGTTGCATGCAAGGACCCTGCAAGGAGTCGCAGAGGCCAAGAAAACCCTTTGGAAGGTACAGAGTTTGAGGAGTTCAGGAGGGATAGCATTCCTAGAATGCAGGCGAGTTCATCAAAGTCATATCGAGCTCGTAGGGGAATTGAAGGTCGAGGCCTTTGAAACTTTGAAAATATTCCAAGGGGAAGGAATAAGTTCTCAAGCTCAGGAGGTAGAGAACAGTTGTTGTTAGATCTCATTTCAACCCATGTCGTTGGATCATTTCCCAAATTCGAGGTTCATGAGTTTGGAGGGAAAACCAAATTCTTGTTTTTGCGAAGTTTTGAGTTGCGAGGAGCAGGGAAGGAGATCCAGACCGTTGGATCCAAGCCATGGGAGAACCGTTGGATCAGAACCTCCGCGTAGTATCGCATATCGAGGGTTTGGGGTTGAAAGAATTTCTTTTCGACTGCAGAAGTTGCGAAGTGCCAAGTGTCAGCGCTCGTGCGAACACATGGCAGTTCCATTAGGTAGGGGCCACGTGGTTGACAGGTGGCGTAACAAACAACACCCAGAGAAATACAGAAGCGGGTGACAGGTGGTGGACACATGTCACCTTGGAAGGAGCCAACCCATCGCTAACTTTTCATGTTTCATGGATTCACAAAGGAAGAGAACGAGGGCTCAACACTCCAACTTGTGAAGTCGCAAGTTGTGAGTAGTGCTAACACTTATCCCTAGCTGGTGGTTTTGTGTGGAAAGCGCTAACAAGGACGAGCCATACCCATATCATATCTCGGGTATCGGCATTTGGAGAAAGAGGAGTCAAGGATCTTTGACTCAAGAACTTGCGAGTTGTGAAAGGCACTTGTGCTAAGGATCAATTGTGGTCACATGGAGATGAAAGGATCGCACCTGGTGTTAAGTTGTGCAAGCTAGTTTTCACAAAGGACCTGTCGATCGGATTCGTGAGGTTCCAATAGGGATCTGAGGGAGTCGCTTCGGCTCGAGGAGAATTTAGAATGATCTTGTGCCAATCATGGCTCGAGGTTCAGGGGTCTATGCCACAACATGACCCCTTATATCTCTCGAATGAAGAGATGTCGAAGGATCTCTCTTTCCTCCATGTTTCCTCCTTCAAATCAACAACTAGGATGAATCATGTGGTTCAGGACTTCGACAATCCTTGCTTCCAAGAAATATTTCACTCCTTTCCCCGAGAGTACTAGCTCTCCATACCTCTGGATCTAGTGTCACGAGTCCTTATTTGATCAACGAATCATATTTAATATGGAATTCAAGACTCCAGATGGATCGAAAAATTCTTCCTTCTATTCTCTCGGATTTCTGGTCTTTCAGATTTGATGATCTGCTGACACGTGTCCTTGGGAAGTGGATGGTCGTGATTATCTCTAGCCTTCGAGGATCCCGATTCCTCCACACTCTATGCTCCAAATATATCAAATATGATAATTTCATTAACCCTTGCACAACTTCTCCATATCTGAGGGTGATGAGAGATCATGGATCCTTCTGAATGAATGTCATCCATTCGACCCTTAAAACAAATAAACTTCTCATCCTTAAGGATTTTGACCTCTATCCTTCTTGATCTTTGTTCCTTGAGGTATTTCAGACCTTTGGCACACTCATTTTGTCCTTTTAACTTATAAAATATTTTGGATATGAGATTTTTTCGAAAATCTCCTTATGCACTCATTGCGCTCATCCTCTCTGATATTTCTTCAACACTTTGACTAAGTGTTTGACCAACGCACACCTTACACGGGTCTTCTTTAAACTTTTCTCTCCACTAAGTGACTATGCACTCCTTTCACTTCCTCTATAAAGTTTGACGCTACCTCTTCTGAGATTTTGAGTCAATCTTGACTAGGCCTTTACATTCCTTGCATCAGAACTCTCAGAAGAAAAACAATTGAAAATTATAGAAACATTAACGGTTCACACATCTAACTATGAAATTCATTCTCAAGCACATAAAACATATAAAACAAAAAGAAACATCACATGTACTCAAAGAGATCAAATGAATAAAAAAACAAACATTTGGAGTCAAACCTCTTTGCTTGTATTCCTTCAGAAAAATATGTACATGGACTCATACATCTTTCAACATCTCTCTACAATGACTAGCAATGATAATAATAACATTCAACAACCTCATTTTGGCATTGGTTACATATATTTATACACAAAGAGGCTTCTCAATCCTTCCTGTCGACTATCTTAGTGCTATCCTATCACAATTAAAACACTTATCTGCTAAGGCTTATTACAATAAATGGCCATTACATTCAGATACAAGTTGATGCTCAGTATCTGTACAATACTAACTTGCATTAAAGAAAATACAATCTCCTGTGATTTCATGAAATGTACCAAGCCTCCAAACATTAAAATATCTTTAATTACAACGCTTTCAAAATATCAAAATAATGCGTTCTCTTTGGGGATCGAAACTTATTTGAAATGTGTGCGTTGGGTATTGATTTATTCTCCACTCAGCCTCTTTAATTGATGATGGTGATGTTCCTGCATCATACTCCTCTGGACAAAAATATTCATGGGTTCCTCTCCATGAGCTCTTGTACAATTTTTCCATTCTTCTAAATATCAGGTTCAATTACCCAACTAGCATCCTTTGTTGGGTGATCCTTCCACTTCCCCAAGTATTCAAAATAAGTCATTCTCATGGTCTTCTTACCAATCCTCTAATCTATAATTCTCTCCATCTGTGGCTTTTCTATTGTGGGAATCTAATTTTCCCACTGGATATCCTTCTGATCATCTATCCCCTATGTATCATCCATCATGTAAGGGTACAAGTTTGCAACATTGAATATGGGTGTTATTCTCATACCTTCGGGTACTTCAATCTCATAAGCATTGGCAACAAACTTTCTAAGGATTTTACATGGTCCTATTTTCTTCATATTTAATTGGTTATATGTTCCCCTTGGGAACCTTTCCTTTATCTGGTGTGTTAAAACTTGATCTCAAACTTCAAATGAACCTCTCTTATTTTCTAATAAATTTGGTTCTCATACTTCTGACTCCTATCCTGTAATTGTCCCTTTATCTGATCATGAAGATTTTACATCTCTGCAGCAAAGTCTTTTTCTTCTATACTTTGGAAATCATCATGTCTCAAATCTCTCAACTCCAAAACTCCTCTCAGATGCATCCCATACACTATTTGAAATGGAATTTTTTCAGTTCTTTGGTTCAGATAATCATTATAAGTAAACTCTTCATGGGGCAGAATCCGATCCCATTGATTTTGATGTTCAGTGACCAAGCTCCTTAGAAAATTCCCTAAACTTTGATTTATCACCTCAGTCTATCCATTTGTTTGGGGTTGATATGTTGAACTGAAGGACAAGTTTGTCCCCAACATTTTCCACATAGTTCTCCAAAATTTTCCCATGAACTTGGCATCTTTTTCTAAGACTATACTTCTTGGCAAGCCATGTAATCTCACTACCTCCTTGAAAAATAAATTATCTATGTGAGTAGCATCGTTGGTTTTCTGGCATGGTATGAAATGTGCCATTTTTAAAAATCTATCAACCGCTACAAATATGAAATCACTCCCCCCCCTGGGTTTTTGGCAATCCCAACACAAAATCCATGATTATGGCATCCCATGGCGTATCTAGAATAGGAAATGGTTGATACAAAGTAGTGTTATGCTTCTTCCCTTTTGCGTATTGGTAGACTCTATATCCATCCACAAATTTATTCACATCGGATCTCATTCTTGGCCAATGGTATGAAGAACTCGGTTGTGAACAAGTTTTATCATGGTCGAAATGTCCAACCAATCCTCCATTGTGTTTTTCTTTCAACAGGTTGTCTCTCATTGAGCATTTCAGAATGCAGAGTTGGCTTCCTTTGAACAACAGTTCATCTTGGATTAAATATTTTATACACTAACGTATGTCCCTTAGCAAAGGGTTTTCACATGCTTCATAAGAATCTTTAAAATATGTATCTTCATGATACATTCCATTAAGGTGTTCAAACCCTAAGGTCTCCACTTGAAATTCATGCATAATCAAACATATCTTGCTCAAAGCATCAACAAATGTTTTAGCACTGCCACTAATGTGCTTAATAACAAAAGTAAAATCTTGCATGAATTCTACCCATTTAGTATGTCTTTGGTTCAATTTATCCTATCTGGTTATGAACTGTAAATCTTGATTGTCGTTGTACAAGATAAGCTCCTTCGGAATAAGGTAGTGCCTCCATTTTTTCATATCTTGTATTACAACATAAAACTCCTTATCATATGTGAAATACTTTCTCTTAGTTTCATTCAACTTCTTAGTGAAATAACCAAACGACTTATTGTCTTGTCTCAAGACTGCACCAATAGCTACTCCACTTGCATCACATCTCACCTAAAATGTCTTCTTAAAATATGGCAGAACCAGAATTGGTTGTTATGTTATATTCTCTTTCAATACTCTGAATATTTTTTCATATTTTGTTGTCCAACTAAAATATCGGTGCTTTTTCTTTATGGTGTCCAGTATGGGTGCACAAACACCACTGGAATTCCTGATGAATTTTCTATAAAAACTAGTTAATCCATGGAAGATTCTCACCTCAAATATGCTTCTCAGAGAAGACCATTATTTGATTGCTCTCACCTTCTTTGGATCCATCTTCAATTAATTTGAATAGATCACAAAACCCAAGTATATTATTTATGTCTTCATGAAAGAAAATTTCTTCAGATTTATCAACAACTTCTCCTATTGCAACCTCTTCAACACCAGCTTCAAGTGACTCAAATGTTCTCTTTCGTTCTTTCCAAAAACTAAAATATCATCCAAATAAACAATTACAAAATTACCAATGAAATATTTGAGTACTTCATTCATCAATCCCATGAATGTTCTTAGGCAATTCGTCAAGCCAAATGGCATGACAAGCCATTCATACAACCCTTCATGTTTCTTGAATGTTGTCTTCCATTCACCTCCCTCTCTCATTCTTATCTGATGATAGCCACTCTTCAATTCTATCTTGGAAAACAAATTTTCTCCACTTAAGAAATCCATCAAATCATCCATTCTAGGTAAAGGAAACCTATACCTGATGGTGATGTTTTTTATGGCTCTATAATATGTGCACATTCTCCAGCCTCCATCTTTATTTGGACTTAACACAGTTGGTTCTACGCATAGACTCAAACTTTCCCTGACCAAACCTTTATCCAACAACTCTTGGACTTGATTCTTGACCTCTTCATTTTATCGAGGTGTCAACCTATATGATGCTTTGTTTGGAAAAAATTCTCTTGGAATAAGGTCAATGTCGTGACTAATAATCCTAATGGGTGGTAAAGAACGAGGTAACTCATCCACCACGATGACAAAAAAATTATCCAACAATTTATGAATCTCTACAAGCATATCATACATAGAAGTACTTGTAAGGATGACTCTAGGCTTTCTCACCACAACAAACAACATCTCCTATTCCTTCTTGACTTTGTTCAAGAGTTCCTTCCCACTCATGAGAAGTATGCTTGGGCTATTTTCTTCCTTCACTCTCTTATCCTCCATTGGAAGAAACATATGTCTATGGCCATTCTTCTCAAGGGTGTAAGTATTTTTTCACCCATCATGTATGACATTTATGTCATATTTCCATGGTCTTCCCAAAAAAACATGGGAAACATCCATAGGTATTACATCATAGAAAATATCATCCTTATAACCTTTTATCTTAAATTCAACATTTCATTGTTGACTTACCATGATTTGGTGTCCCTTCTGCAACCACGATACTTTGTATGGGATCGAATGTGCAGTTGTCTCAAACTCTATATTTTCTACCATTTCCATGGATACAGGTTATCAATGCTCCCACTATCTATGATTAATTTGCATACTCTATCCTTGGTCTTTCAAGCAGTCCTAAACAAAACTTTATCTTTTGGTTATTTCTCTAGTTTTAAGAGAACCTTCCTCATCATGATGGATTTCCCATCTTCTACTACTTTGGCCTCAACATTCCTCCTCCGTTCTTCAGAAATGTAAGCTTCTCCACCTCATTCTTTCTTCTTTTCAGGACATTCCCAAGGTATATGCCTTGTCTTTCCACTGGAATAGAATTTCACTTCTCCTCCGCTGCCTCTTCATATTCCTCTTCCTCAAGAAAAAGAGTTTCTTCCACCATATTTTCCCCCTTGGGAACTTCCTCCTCTTTCAGTATCACTGTGGTACTTTCCAGCTTCATTTCTACATTTCTGGAGCTTCTCTCAGACAGTTCCCCTACCTCTGCTTGGACTTTTTCCTCTATTTTGTTGGGTTTTTTTTTTGGCCATCTTTTCCTCTACCTTAAGTGCCACATGATAGATGTGTTCTACCATTCTCATTGTCATCATACTGATTTCATCATGGATTTCATATCTCAAGCAATGAATATACCTGGGAACTTTTTCTTCATCACTCTTCCTATGTCTTGCTGTGATGTTCAATCTGTAAAATTCCTTAGTGTACTCCACTTAAAATCCTTTCTATATCAAGTTATGCAATCTCCTAAATAGATTTATATGGTAATCCTTAGGTATGAATTTAACTTTTAATTTAGCTATCATCCTATCCCAAATTTTGATTTTTTTTCTTACCTTTGCATCTTTTGTCAGCTTGTAGTTCATCCCACCATAGAGTTGCATGTCCCTTTAGTATAGTAACATCATGCTTCACCTTATTTTCATCATTTATATCCTCATAATCGAATTTATCCAATATAGAAACTCCTCAACATCCAAGTTTCCTTCATGCATCGAGACTTCTATTTTTTCTCTAGCCCCGAATTTTACAACATCTCTCAACAAGTGTTCCTCTGCAGTTTCTTCTCCTGCATATCCTTCTACTTTTGTTTATTCACTCTTGGATTCACTAATGTCACCAACATTAGGTTCTATTATATATGATGTCTAAATGGCATCCAATATCACACGGAGTTGCCTCATTTATCGTTCCATGGTTGGATTTTCTGCAGGTCTCTCCCCGTGTATTATGGGAAGCAGGTTCTGAACTTTCTTTCACACAGAGCTTAATTCAGGCTCTGATACCACTTGATGAAAACCCCCACCCACTCATGGGGCCTACACAACCTCTAAGTCTAGTATCAATCGACTTTGGGAGTTGAAACATCTCACGGGATCCTTCTAAGCCCTCAAATCCACAACACAGGCCTTAAAACCCTCTTTCTCGAATGAAAAAATTGATTTTCAAGGGTCATCGAGCACTAGAAAATCCTTCCTTGGAACTATGGGTCAAACCTCAAGTCTCCATAGAATTCAAGATTTCAAAGCTATCAAGATTTGGGAGTCTCAGTAGAATAGGAATCTAGTCCTTCTAAACACCAAAGTAACGAAGCGACAAACCACATCAGGGATCAATGACTCACATCATACGTTCCAAGCTATGGTGGGTATTGATTTCAAGAATTTGGGCTTTGGAAAGTCTACCCGCTCCAACACACAAAGATCCCAAAGTGACAAACTCCTAAGTAGATCAAATGGATCATGTTATCCCACCACATCGATGGTTGATAGTTCACTTCAAGGCTCCGGGATTCGGGGTTCTCCCAATTTCCACTCCACAGTTCCCTCAGAGTGCTATACTGGTGAACACACAATGAGAAATTAATAGTCCATGCCTTCTCGTCGACAAATCTCCATGATTACTACGAGACTCTAGACTTCGGGAGTTTCAGATGTCTAACACTTGCAATCCTCCAAAGCGTTAGACTAGTGAACTCGTGAAGGACCCAAATCGATGGTCCCTACGTCTCGATAGATGGATGGCTTGGATTTACTCTAGGCTTCAAGAGCTCAGACATTCACAGAATGCGACCCCTTGTATCTCCCAAACATTGAAATGTCAAAGGACCTCTTCTTCATCCATGTGTCCTCCTTTAGATCAACAGCTAGGATGAATCTCACGATTTGGGACTTCAGCAATCCTTGATTCCAAGAAATATTTGACTCCTTTCCCCTGGAGTACTATCTCTCCAAAACTTTGGATCTACTTCCACGTGTCCTCCTCTGATCAATGGCTCAGATCGAATCTAGACTTTGGGACTCTGGAGGGATTGAACACTTCTTCCCTCTATTCTCCTAGATTTCTGGTCATCTGGATTTAACGATCTACTGACACATGTCCTTGGGAAGTGGACGGTATTGATTAGCTTCGGCATTCAGGGATCTTGATTCCTCCATGATCTATGTTCCAAATCTCCCAAATACGTGAAGTCTGAAAGACTTCAAAGGTTAACCCTTGCACAAATTCTTCAGATCTGATAGTGAGGAGAGATCTTGGATCCTTCTGAATGAATCTCGTCTGTTCGAACCTTAAAACAAATAAATTTCTACTCATTAAGGATTTTGACCGATATACTTCCTGAAATTTGTTCCTTGAGGTATTTCAGACCTCTAGCGCACTCCTTGCATCTTTTGGACTTCTGAAAGATTTTGGACTTAGAGAATTTTTTGAAAATCTCCCTACGCACTCCTTGCGCTCGTCCTCTCTAAGATTTCTTCAACACTTTGACTAAGTGTTGGCCCGACGCACACCTTACACGAGTCTTGTTCAAACATTTCTCTCCACCGAGAGACTGTGCACTCCTTGCACTTCCTCTGCAAAGTTTCACGTTATCTCTTCTGAGCTTCGGAGTCCAATCTTGACTCTACCTTCGCACTCCTTGCGAGAAATATGCACTCCTTTCACTATAACTCTCAGAAGAAAAACAATTGAAACTTATAGAAACATTAACAGTTCACACATCTAACTACAAAATGCATTCTCAAGAACATAAAATAGAAAGAAAAATCACATGTAATCAATGAGCTCAAATGAATACAACATCATACATTTGGAATCAATCCTCTCTGCTTGTATTCCTTCAGCAAAATATGTACATGAACTCATACAACTCTTTGAAACTCTCTACAATGACTAGCAGTGATAAAAATAGCATTCAACAGCCTCATTTGGGCATGGGTTACATATATTTATACACAGAGAGGTTTTTCAAGCCTTCCTATTGACTATCTTAGTGTTATCTTATTATAATTAAAACACCTATATACTAAGGCTTATTACAATAAATGGCCATTACATTCAAACACGAGTTGGCGTTTAGTATTTGTACAATCCTACTTTCATTAAAGAAAATACAATCTTCTATGATCTCATGAAATGGGTCAAGCCTCCAAATATTAAAAGATATTTAATTACAATGCTTTCAAAATATCAAAATAGCACGCTCTCCTTGGGATCAAAACTGATTTGAAATGTGCATGTTGGGTGTTGATTTGTCCTCCACTCGACCTCTTTAATTGTTGATGGCGATGCTCCTGCATCAATAAACAACAATGTTCTAACTTTTTGAGGCGAAGATACAGTGCATTACATACACCCACTTTTCAAGAATCTTTGTCCTGAAGTTATGGTCAAAATGAAAGGTAATCATAATGCATGGACTTTACATCTCCCTAGGGTTAACTCTTGAATAATTATTACCTTGTCACTACTTTGATCATACTATCATAAAATATCCGCAAATCTATTACTATGTCAGCAATAAGGGGAAGACCCTTCAGTAAAAAATAAAATTCCCATCTTATTCTTTGTAAGATTGATAATTTTATTAACCATGTATTTTATGATAATCACTATAGTTCCAACCTTAATGATAAATTTGCAATTAACTATCATATACCATGAAAAAAAAATTTCATAAAGAGTTATAAATTTAAGAGTTTTGTATTCATTTATTTATATCAAAAGCTTTAAGTTCAACATTTCAATTATGGTTTACTTTATTTGAAATTATATCAATCTTTAACTAAATTGTAATATAATAGGTTGTTATTAATTTCCTATACCATGTGTAGGATTTTGGTCATTCACAAAATAAGAAAAAAAATGTCATGGCACAAATATTAAGTGTCTTTCCTAATAGCAAATCCTATACCATACTAGTCCCACCGGACGTTCACTTGATTAAAAACATGTTGAGTCTTTAAATATATTGATTAAGACTAGCCATATTTAGCAATCACCTTACTATGTCTCGACACTATTTCATTACCACTTGTAATTTAATTAATGAAAAGACACGCTTATCTTATAGATTTATTCTTCCTAAGTTTCATATAAGACCCTCGTATTTAAAGTATAGTGTAATAGTTTGATTGTGAGTTAGAACCTTAGATCATCATAAATTATTTAGTTAAGTAAATATTATACTGAGTTTGATATAAATTTCATAACATCATACATACAATCCCACCTTGGATACCTTGATGATTATAAACAATCTTGCTTGACTTAGATTATTTATTCTAGTTTGACAATACATATGCCATCACTCATGAGATTGGCCCACAAAAGTTTTCCATGCTTAGGAACATAGGCTAAGATAATGCTAATTGATTTTCATGTGAAGTCGTCACTTTATGGTTTGTTTCGTCATTGTCCTCGATCTCTCTTTCTTCTTAAGTCATATAAATTAGATCTCGACCAATTTAATAGTTGAGTAGGTTTATCTTCATCATAGTTGAGGAAAATCATGCTTTCTATCCATATTTAATTATTACCAATGTTCCTATACATAAAAAGAACCATGTTGACACATGAGTTAGTGAACATTTCTATACCAAGAATAGATTACTAAGGGTTCATTCAAAACTCTGTAGTCATGTGTGCTTAAGGTCTTCTCTTCTCGCAATTCTACTTTGTATGTCTCACAATTATATTATCTATACCTACATAAATCCTACTAACTCTGGAATCTAACTCTTTTCTTGTCCATCTCTATCACTTTCAAGTTATGTACCTTACTATGAATCCTTCTTGGTGAACAAGTAGTTACTAAAATAATTAATGCATTTCAAAATGTGAGCTACCATTTAGAAAACGCACCTATCTTACAAGGGACTTGTGCATAATAAACCACAACACTCCATTGCGATCTCAACTACCAATCAATTTATGGGCGAAAGTGACACCCTTACAAAGGAATACCCCCTTTTCTCGAAGCGTTCTTTCATTCATTTTTATTAGTTAACTAGCATTAGCTAAGGTACTTATCACTCATTTTACTAAGTTGTAAGTGGTCAATATATTTCTTGTAACAATGATGTGTCCTTCACTCTTAGCATTACTAAGGTTAGATTCTCCCTCGCGATCAATACAAACCATGCTTATGACTATGTTTCCATTCGAAATCAAGTTTACTAAAGGCCCTCTTCTTATTAACAAAGTAGAGAAAGAATCGTAAGTTATACTTTATGCGATGTTTCCCATGTCAACATTTATTTTCTAGGTTACCAGATTTGTTTCATTATGATCACCCTAACCTTAAAACATGTAATATGGACTTTAACTATAATGTGCACTTTGAGTTCTTAATTTTAGACTCTAAGAAATAGATTCCACACTCTATGTTGAAATGGTTACATAATTCTACGCTTACATTCGTTGTGTTGCTCACAATGCCATGTACTTTTGTAATTCTTTGAATACATTAAAATCCCTCATGGGACCCACTCTTATGGTGACTTGGGTTGAATGTCAAGTTTCCATCTTGGTTCTTAGTTAAGGACATTAATTTGGATTAAGTGGGTTTCATTATTTCAATGTGATGGGATTATACTTTTGCCACATTATTTCCATAACAAAGTAGCTAAACAACTACCCAATGCCATGAGCCATATTTATAGTTTAAATATATATAACACATTTTATTAATCTAATTGATTTATTCTAATAACATATTTTATTATTCCTTAATCTTTTGATAAGTTTGAAACATGACATTCTCATTAGTAAAGACTCCCTTACCTCAATCATAATGCATTTCTTGTCCACTTTTTTCTTTTAACCAATATTTGTATAACTCAATAAAATAAAAATTCAAAACATCAATTTACTACTTCCTAAATCTTTATTTAAAAATTTTATTATGAAATTATATATATATATATATATATATATATATATATATATATATATATATTCAAAACACCCTAACCATCAATATATATAATTTATTTAATTTATTTATATGTTATAGTAATAGTATTATTCTATATACACTTTCATTTATAAAATTTTACATAAAACTATTTGATATTGTATAATAATAACTATTAATATATATACTAAAATTTTCCTTAATACTCACTTTTGTTATCGTTATATATTTATTATCTGCTCTTAAATCATATTAAAATAAATATATAATTTATATCTCACTTAACATATATACATTAAAACTTTCCTTACTCACTTTTATTATTTTTATATTTATTCTCTATTGTGAAATCATATTAGGATAAATATATATTTATATTTCAATTAATTTCACTATCATATACCTTTGCTTAATAGAAAAGTGAAAGCGTAAACTTAAATGGTTTCTTCAAAACTAGTGGAGAACCAGAAGTGTTTTTCTTATAAACATAAGTTCACATGGACTGGGACTAAAAAGAATAAAATGTAGTAGTTGTTTCGTATATGTGTTTTAATTATGTCAAGTGGAAGTAATGATATGACGACTATTGGCCAAAGGGTGGTGGTACAAGCATAAGACAATACAACTGTTAACTAAAGAGCGATATGAACATAAGACAAAATAATTATTATGAGACTTCTACTCCTCTTAACCAAAGAATGGTATGATTGGTTGTAACACAGGTGACACTTAAAGCGTATTGTGTTTTCGTGAATTTCATCAAAAATAGGTTAAAAAACATACACTACGTGTAGTTTTAATATTTATTGGAGGAAAGTAGTGCCATGGATTTGTGTATTGGTTAAAGTAGGAGGTTTCTCAAAAGTATACCAATATTTAATGCTCCAATGGTGTAACATCCCGCTCTTGCGCACACGTGATTTGACTTATTCTTTGATGACACTTCCATGCGAGTGATTCGGTTCATTATATGATTGTTTGTTTTGCTTATGGATTATGATGATGATATTGTGGATATGATGATATGTTATTTTATTATATGTGTATCTACAAGTGATATTGATGGGTTCTCTTGAGTGTGAAGGACATTTTACTGAATGGGGATGTTGATGGCATTAGTAGACCTCCTTGGACTCTGAATAGAGTCGGGGAGTGGACTGTATATGGTTTGGGTATTTATGTTTATGCATATGTGACATATGATCAGGTATATCATAATGTTTTTTATGGATCCCTGACATGTTTCGTTGATGGATGCAGGACGATGATTTCTTGCTAATCAGAATCAAATTAGGATTAAAGGGGCCATGCACGATGACCAGAGATATTGAGGGAGAGGTGTGGAAGCAGCTCTGCCACAGCCTACTAGCACTCTCGTCGTGGCTCGAATTGTAGGTTAACGATTACCTAGTTCAAGAGACCCACGATGTCATGAGGGTGGACTGAGACAGTCGCTCATGAAGATTCTAAATGGCATGCAATAAGACAAGGTCCTTATTATTTAGAGGCCCTTAGTCTCCCATAAGGTCTCCTGATGGAGTATTGACTCTAAGGGTTGGAATTCTACCAAAATCATTCAAAAGGCGATAGGCACCGTTGGAGCACGTAGTTCATATTGAAGGGCACATTGCATAAATGAAACATGAATAAAAGGTGAGTAGAACCCTTGGAGTACGTAGTGCATCTTGAATGGAAGGTCACATAAATGAAACACGAATAAATGCAAGTGGAACCCTTGGAGCACGTAGTGCATCTTGAAGGGCACATAACAATTTTTAACACTGGTAAGTCAATGAACCTAGCTGCCTAGAAAACAATAAATTTGATTTTGACGTGGTCAGCCTTAAAATAAATGTTGTATGAGTAAATTTTATTAATTATAAAATTTCCCTTAAAAATGCCAAGCCTAGTTGAAATTAAAGCCTAAGTCTAAACAGGGTATGAGAACTAAAAATTAATTAATCAATTAATAAAAGGGGGATGAAGAAAAAAAACACAAAGTAAGAATTTAAGGGAGGAATGTTTTATCTAAGAATTAATCACTCTTTATTATGAAAAGACATGTTAATTTGGAACTTCGACAAAAATGGGAAATTAAATGCTAAAAGGAATGTGAAAAATAGAAAGGAATCTAGTCTAGAGAACTTCCTAAATAAAACTCAACTAAGCTTTAAGAAATGTGTCAGTCATTAAAGGAAATTGAGGGAATAAAGGGACGACAAGGAGCCCTTTTAGGTACGTTTTTAGGTTGTTGGGGAAAATTGGTAATTAACTGAATAAATTAAATGAATTTCTTATGCAATTAAGGGATTGGGTGACAAGTGTATGGGGGAGAGTATTTCCTAATTATTTTATAATAAAAATAATTAATGAGTAATTGGCTAATGGTCACTAAGAAGAGCTCTATAAAATTAATGGGGGAGGGTAGGAAATGATCAATACTGGTATGCGTAAGGTTGTGATGTCATATTTTTCTTGGGTGATTTTTCTTTTGGGAGTTGGAATACCCAGCTCGAATAGAGAGTGGTAGCTCGAACTTCCAAGTTGAGCTATGAGATAGATTTTCTCTGGTGGTGTGTGTGGCCCCTTTGTGCCTCAGGGGGCTCAGGGGGAAGAAGAGTACCCCTAGCATTGGTTGGGAGGTACCAGTGAGGTCTCAGTGATTAGCAAGTGGGAGCGAGGAGGATCGCCACCAGCCAAAGAACCTCAACAATCCATCAGCTAGTTAAAATACACATGTTAATTTTTGCATTTGTAAAGTAGTTAAAATTTGTTTGTGGATTTCTACGTTGATGGAATTTGTAATGGTTTCCTGGATATGGATGTGCATGAAATTATATTTTTGATTTGATAATGAAGAGGCCCGTGTTTTTAATTTAAAACCTGTGTTTTCCCCTTCAAGATCGCCCTCGACTTCTAGTCTTTGGTTGTGGTATTTATTGTGCTTGTAAAATTGTGTAAAAAGTTTAATGTGTACTGTAGTATTTTAAAATTATGTATGGATCCACTACTACATATGGGCAGATTATTCCACGAAATGTTTCCACATTTCTATTATTTTCATGTTTTTTTTTTAAATAGGGCGGGATTTTCGTCGATATTGCGACGAAAGTTCGTTGATATTGCCACGAATAGGTTTTTTAACTTGGTCGGGATTTTTGTCACTTCTTCCATGAAACTTCGTCGCTATTGCCACAAAATTTCGTCGCTATTTCCACGAAAGTTTTGCCTATCTCAAAAAACATCTACTAACGACTAGTTGACTAGTTGATCTATATATACCTGACTTTAAGAAACTTTGCAACACAATTTTTGTAGTTGTGACACTGTTCGTGGATTTTGTTTGAGTTGTTTATTTTTTCCATCACCCACTGGTTGAAAAAATCCAATTCTTGATCTACATAGCTCGGATTTTGAAATTGCAAGGTTCGCATGTTTTTTTTATTGATGTAATCATTTAACTTGTAAATTTTTGTTCAAATGTCAAAATTTCATGTAGCTTGTTTTTTCCTTGATAATATATTATATGTGTAGTACCATATTTCATGTCATTGGTTTTTGGATCTAGTTAGTATATTCTATGGAAATTCATGTGAAATGTCAAGAAAAATATTTTCTGAAGAAGTATTTTAAGAAGAGTGAAAATCACTCCATCAATAAGTCAATTCAAACATTAAAAATGGATGTCATTATCAATCTAGATTAATTTGAGCCTACAATTCCTTATGCAAATTTAATCCTTATTACAAAACCACCAACTCATAACAACTTTACCGGTTGGAGTACTAAAGTTTGAAATAGAAAGTCATGGAAAAAAAATCCTCTTAAGTCTAATTCTAACCCTCAGAGACCTTGTTAGCTCTCTAATTTTTGTGTTTCTATGATGTTGTGCCTATTTATATTAATGTCATATTTTTAGTCTAGTATTAGGTTAGGCTAGTCAATAACATTGTATTCTTATATATGATGTTGTTTCTCTCATTTTTTTATAATCACACGCAATTCTAGATGTAGTGATTAACTCTAGTTTGTAGTTGATGTAACTTGTTTATACACTATTAATAAGGAGTAGTTAAAATTTAAAAAATTCATGATCAAATCTACGATAACATGATGAAATACACTAGTCAGGCAATGAAAAATTAGAACATGCAAAAGTGTCTTAGAAAATAAAACTGTGACCACTATAAGTAGCATAAAATTGTGACCATTGTATGTAGATGCAAATAAACATGTCATAATTTAAGCCAACCCAACCCAATTGTGGATGACAAGTGGTTGGCATTATTTTTTTAGTGGTGAATTTCAAAGATTGGCATTTTGTCTACAAAACAACTTAGAGGCTAGTGTATGGTGTCAAGTAATTCAAGTTTGAGAAATTTTGACCACTTTCGTTAAATGGTGTGTAATTATTTTCCGTGGTGATTCAATACACACTACTCTAAAGTACAAATTGAAGCATATTGATCTTAATAGTTAATCGATAATAAAAAAAAAAGTATGTCAAAATGTCTTAGAAGAAATAATTGTGAGGATTGTAGGTCACTATAAATAAACATATCATAATCGAAAGGAGTAGCTAAAATATCATGAAGGAGTAGCTAAAATATAAAAATTTGACAACTTACCATTTGGTATGGTGTAGGTAAGACATTTAATTTTCAGGACAAGGATTTTTCACTATGAACAAAAATGATAGGAAGCTTGCTCGGTTAAGAGTAGTATTAGAGGCGAGGGGCGATGGAAAATGTTATTTCCCTTTCTATGATTTCATAGGCTTGCAAAGAAAAAGACTTTTAATAATAATAGTTGAAAGACATTATAGGGATAAAGGGCACACCGAAGGGGGTTATGAATATCGTCCCTTGGTAAGAGGATACAATATTTAATGTATTCTCTATAATAATCATCATGTCATGAATTTTAGTAATATTTCTTATCGGGATTTTTATTTTTTCTATACACACTATCTTTTCTACGTTGTTTTTAAATATATAGACAATGCCCCCAAAATGTCGACCTCCAGAGAGTTATTTTCCAAGTACTAGTAGAAATACTCCTTTACAGGGTGACGAACTTCGAGATCAGAATATTGAAGTTGTTGATCAAGTTATTAATGATGATATGGATGGATATAATGTTAGTGATTCAAATCAGGAAGATGAGATACATAAATTGATCCAAGACACATTTTCTCCAATGGATGAGGACAATCAGGATGATAGTCATGATGCTAATACTCTACTCGAGAAGTCGCGTTAACCTCTTTATGAAGGCTCAACAACAAATATTTTATCTTTTATATTTTTGTTGGTGAACTTGAAGGTTTTGAATGGTTTATCAAACACACGCCTCACACAGATACTAAGGTATTTAATTTGTTAATTATTTATGCCTTCATGTTCACAAATACTTAAAAGGTTTAATTTTTTCCTATATTGCTATTGTTTTCTAATTTGTAAATTAGCATATTAGATGTGATATTGATGATTAATATTGTTTACATTGACTTATTGTTTTGAATTTTGTAGATTTTTAGGTGAATTTCTATTACCGACATCAAATATTTTGCCACGCACATATCGAGAAATATCTGTGATTATGAAAGAAATTGGAATGGACTATCAGGCTATTAATGCATGTACTAATAATCATATCATATACTATGGACAATATGCATTATAAAATGAATGCCCACAATGTCAAATAAGTAGATATTGAACCAAAAAAGCGTCAAAGAAGGTGCCTCGCAAAGTTCTTAGTTATATTCTGATAATTCAGGTGCCAAAGTATAGCATAGTTTGTGGATTTCCATGCAAAGAACAGAAGTCGAGATGATGTTCTCCGAATGCCTGTAGATAGTTTTTCATTGAAGTACATCGAAGAAAAGTGGCCAATTTTTAAAGAAGAACCTCGTAATGGTAGACTTCCATTAGCAGTTGATGGTGTCAATCCATTTGGAGAGCTTCGTTCTATGTACTCAATGTCGTCTGTTTTTTTTATAAACAATAACCTTCCTCCTTGGATATCGATCAAGAGAGAGAACAAAATGTTGGAAATGATTGTTCCAAGTATTTAATTATCTTTTATTTGCTTTAAAGTATGAAAAATTATTTCATTTCTTTCTTTCGTGCATGGTAATTATTTCTTTTATATATAACGACATCTAGATAAGTATAATTAATCATGTAGTATGTTGAACCAATTAGGGAGGTACCAGGTTAAATATATGAACATATATATTGAGCCTCTTATCGATAAGTTGTTGAAGTTATGGGTTGGCGTCACTATGTATGACATCTCTAGACCAATAGGGCAAAAACGATTTCAATTCCATGGAATACTATCATGGACAATTCATGATGCTCTCGGGTTAACACATTTTTGTGGTATATTGTTACTTTATTTTGTGAATTAATATTATATATATTTAAAATATCATGCTTATTTTAAATTGTAACTCTGATTTGACGCTACATTAATTCATATATCTTGTAGGTCTTCAAACAAAGGGTAAATTTGCATGTTTAGTTTGTGGTCCGAGGATAAAATCTCATCATTCAAGGAGTTTAGGAAAGTAAGTGTTTGATGAGTATAGGCACTTTCTGCCTAAGAACCATAGTTATCGAACTACATACAAAGAAAAATTCAATGGTAAAGAAGAAAATGGAAAAAAAACATGAAGAATGACACCTCACCTATGGAAGTTGGAATATATTAGAAATTGTCAAGGTACGCAAATTATTTATGTATTACATATTATATAAATCTTTGGTTAATTTCATTAGTATTAATTTCATGTTTTCCCATTAATTAGTGTATTTCAATTTGTCGATGTTTCATTAATGTTGTTAAGGCGCGAATGGGCTTCCACGAGGAATGAAAGGTTACTCGATGCAATTCAGTAGATTGCCATACTATGACCACCTACAAATAGTTCATCTATTTGATACAATGTGTTGAGGGAAGAACATAACAGAATTGTTATGGAAAATATTAGATGGAAGGACTGACAAAGAGATAATTGGAAAGATTTGTTGTGACATCCAGGAAGCTAATCACGCATTGAAAAGTGTTATTATTAATTTTAATGGAAATGATCATAAACAGAATACTAGTCTTCCTTGGTTATTGATGGAGCAATAGAGCAATATTGTAAAAGAGGTCATTCAAAAAATTAGGTTTTTGACGGGGTTTTCGTCGAACATAGAAAATATCTTAACGAAAAAAGGTGATTTTGGTGGGATTAAAACACATGACTAGCATACATTCATTAAGGTAATTAGTAGGTTATAATATATTTCCTTATTGGTACGCATTTTTTGGAAACAAATAATAATTATTTGTTTTTTGTTACACTATGTTCTACCTTTATCTCTCCCAAACGACTTTGACAACATAAAACAAATTGTTTATGTAGTTGGCAAATACATGAGGTAAGTATTATTTTATAAGGAAAATTTACTTTTTATTTGATTTGTAGCGGAACTTATTGACATATTATCTTTAATATGCAAATTTATGTATGTCTTGATATTATTTTATTGCATCAACATTTGTAGGTGGCTATCATCAAAATAAATTCATAAAAAAGACATAAGGTATTGGAAGAGAGAAATTCCCTAACTAATGTGTCTAATGCAACAGTATCTACCTCCAACATTTTTCAATGCACAAGAACATTACCTCATACACCAAGTTGAGGAGATTGAATTATGCAGACCAGTACACACAAGGTCAATGTGGATGGTGGAGAGGAAGTTGAATTCATTGAAGGACTTTGTTAGACAAAGAGAATGTTTGGAGGGTTCTATGGTTGAGGGAAATATGGTATATCAATGCATGGTGTATATTAGTCAATATATACCTAAATTAGCTGAAAATATGAATGTGCCTTGCATTTGGCATCTCAACTCCATCAACAAACTTGAAGGGGAGGTCCTATTGGGGAAATATAACATGAGGACTGGGAAAGGTAATTATTAGATGTTGACATAGATTTAATATATTACACATTTATTTTCCAATTTTATTTTATCATACCGATTTTTTACATTTTGTGTTCGTGCATATTGAACTATATTAAATTATTCATTTATTAACAATAGCTAATTAATGATATTAAATTGTTATTTTATCATATATTTTCTCGAGAGTGGGATGGTTTACATTTATACATTGCAAACAACCTTGATTGGATGGAGAATTGGACAAAATATATTAAAGAATACTTCAGTAAGTTATCATGGGAAGGAGTGAGTAAGATGATTAAAACAACGCATTGTCATCAAGATCAATTTCCTGATCTTACATCAAGGGAAGTTGATTTAGCCTTTGGTTTAAAAGATAAGCAGACAAGTTAAAAACTTTACCCACATTTTCCTAGTCATTTCCCAATTTTTTAATGTATTTGGTTTGTTTAATTTTTGAAATATATATTTACTAAGTCCTATATGAGGTTTTTTAATCAGCAATGTATTTTTACTTGTTGTCCATGTTGCAATTGAAACATCACAAGGCTATGTGGTGTAATGTTCATAAATTTTGTATCAAAATGTTGGATGATAAGATGTAAACCTTGGATTGTGGGATAACTACGGTGTTTAAGGTCACCAACATTTCCTCAAGAAGTGACATAAATCTGGAAGAAACTGAGAATAGGTATTATGGGAATTTGGAGGATATAATTGAGTTTGATTTTAATTCCTTTAAAATAGTTTTGTTTGAGATTAAATGGTATAGGTTATGGATGTGATGCAAATTGCTACCCCAGCACGTCCGCGATCACCAAGACCTTCTCTTACTTTGGCCCGAAGAGCGTGAACGCTCCTCTAATTCTTCTCAGGAATTCTTCACCCACATCACCTCCTTTCTGACCTCCCTTCACAATCGGGAAATCAGACTTCGTGACTTCGCGAATCTTGTGGTCGTGTGCCTCATGCCTCACGAGTCCCCGAACCATGACATGGGTCAATCATTGACTTTTTCTTCTTCGGCTATCGGATTTTTTCCTATTGAGATATCGCTACTTGCGATGTCAACACTTTGAATTTCTAAACCTCGAACCCCGATGGTCCGATCCTCTGATACAATTCCACCTGTACTCCACTAGCTTCCGGGGTCCCGCACTGCCACGTCACCTCAGGATTTCGCGGATCGCAAATCCAACCTACAAGCGTTCTCTGTCGTCGAGAACCCTGATTCTCCAAACTCAAATCTTTGGGATTTTGTGACATGTGTCCCCATGGTCAACGGTTATGATTCTATCGGAGTATCACTCTTTGCGATATCGCTACTCCTGCTCTTGCATCTTGGTGCTCTAACTCGCGATATGTCGATATGCGATGGCATGTGAAAATCTGATGGTTCCTATGAACCCAGATCGACGACCCTACTTCCTCCTGAGCTTCGATCCTATGAATGTTCACGCCTTTAAACTCCTTGCGGATTTGCAAGATCTAATGGTCCTTGGCTTCTCGTGAAATCTCTCCAGGGGATTTCAACCGTCCATCCTTCTTCTGCTATCTTATGTGAATGAATGAAACACGCTCTCTGGGAGAACTTGTTTGACCGCTCGCCAACCTGTGGATCTTCTCTCGGGCTTTCCACAGCGACACTGAATTTCTCCTCCAGTGAACTCTATAGGCCTATCACTCCTAAGTTTATCCTTGCTTCACAAGTCTTTGTGAGGACTTATCGCACGCACTCCTTGTGGCAATTATCCGAACACGACTAAGTGTTGAAGTTTCTTCGACTCTGTGCACTCACCTGCAGCAACAGTCCAAAATCCTTTTCTCAGAATCGCAAATATGAGACTTCTTCCAGCCTGCGCACACCTTGGACGACTTTGGTGTCAAATATGCACTTTCTAAGATGAGAACAAAGCTATCTCTAAGTAAACATTGCAGTCACGCACTCCTTGCGGACAAATTCAACTGCACACCTTGCAGGAATTCTCTGGCTCACTTAGAGAAACAATTGAAACTCATTCATTCCTTCTCTTAGATTTCAAATCAATCCTGAAATCACATACACAACATATAAAAGAAAGTGCATAACAAGAAGCAAACATTCATGAACACAATATCAACAACACACACAGAGAATAACACAACCATGGAATTGAATCAAAGCTTTCCTATTAATTCAATATCTGTACATGGAGGTTCTTCATACACTTCTCTGCTACTCTCTATTCATAATTCTTCAATAATAATACAATTGTAAAAAGGAGGGTGTCTATATCCGTTCTCCCTCTCGAATTCTACAACTATCAAATCTACAATTTAATTCCTATCTAACAGCATTAAATCTATTAATTGCCTTCTTATCTATTAAGGACGAGAGCTTAAAGGCTCAAGGTCCCCTTTACAATACAAGTGTGCTTCTTTATAAATGCCTTCATTAAAGAGCGGCGCAACAACTTCCCAAAGTATTTACAAAATGTGCGCTGGCTTATCCAGTTGTTTTCCGCTTGATGTGTTGGCTCGCTTGATGAGTGAGCGATGCTCCTGCATCATACTCCTTGGCTTGAAAACTTTCATGGGCTCCTGTCCATGAGCTCCTGCACGGTCTGTCCATGGTTCGGAATCATTGCTTTAGTCTCCCATCTAGCATCTTCGACTAGGTGGTTCTTCCATTTTACCAGGTACTCAAAATACTGCTTCCGCCTGGTTTTTGTTCCCACTCGTTTGTCCAGTATACACTCCATCTGCGACCTTTCTACAACTGGTAATTTCTTTTTCCATTGGATCATTGGTTCCTCAGTTCTAGTTTCTACTTCTCCAGCCTTGAATGGGTATAAATCTGAAATATTAAATATCGGAGATATCCCGATGCCATCCGGCAACTCAATCTCGTAAGCATTTTCCCCAAATTTCTTCAGGACTTTGCATGGTCCAATTTTCTTCATTTTGAGCTTGTTGTATGTTCCCCTTGGGAACCTCTCCTTCCTCAAGTGTGCCAGAACAAGATCCCCAACTTAAAACTGAAGTTGTCTCCGATGTTGATCTGCTCTACGCTTGTACTCCTGAATCGAGTCTATCAGTCACTGCTTTACCTCATCGTGAAGTTCTTGCATCGCCTTAGCGAATTCTTCTGCACTAGTACTGCTAGTTGCAGTCTATTCTGACTCCATGATTTCAGAAACTCCTCTTGGTTGTGTCCCATACACAATTTGGAATGGGATTTTTCCTGTACTCCGATTCATAAAATCATTGTACGCAAACTCTTCTTGTGGCAATAAGTTGTCCCAGCTGCTATGGTGCTCTGTCACCAAAATCCTTAGTAAGTCTCCAAGACTTCTGTTGACCACATCGGTCTGTCCGTTTGTCTATGTATGGTAAGCTAAACTAAAATCCAAATTAGTCCCTAGCTTCTTCCATAGCGTCCTCCAAAAATGACCTATGAATTTGGTGTCCCTGTCCGATACAATGCTTCGTGGCAACCCATGAAGTCTAACAACCTCTTTGAAAAACAAGTTTGCGATGTGGGTCGCATCGCTGGTCTTTTGACATGGAATAAAATGTGCCATCTTCAAAAATCTGTCTACCACCACAAAGATGGAATCAACTCCCCTTTGCGTCCTCGGCAAACCCAAAACGAAATCTATGATAATCGCCTCCCATGGCCTCTCTGGTATGGGCAATGGCTGATAGAACCCTGCATTCTACTTCCGACCCTTCGAATGCTGACAAATTAAACACCTGTCAACAAACCTCTTTACATCTGCTCGCATGCCCGGCCAAAACTACGATTCGCTCAACTTTGCGAATGTTTTGTCATGTCCAAAATGACCTGCTAATCCACCACTATGCTTTTCCTTCACTAAATTCTCCCTCATGGAGCAATTCGGAATGCACAGTTGATTGCCTCAGAACAACAACCCATCTTGGATCATATAATCTATATAAGGACTTCAATCTCTGAGAACTAGATTCTCAGCTGCCTCATATGCCTCTGCAAAATCTACATCTCCTGCATACATGTCCTTGAGGTTTTCAAAACCCAATGTCTTGACTCTAAACTCCTGCAGCACCAAACATTTTCTGCTCAAAGCATCAACCACTTTGTTAGCAGTTCCTGAAATGTGTTTTATCACAAACATGAAATTCTGCATGTACTCTACCCATTTTGCATGTTTCTGGTTCAACTTATCTTGTTGACTCACAAACTGCAATGCATGATTATCACTGTACAGAACAAATTCCTTGGGTATTAAGTAATGCCTCCACTTATTTAATGTCTGTATGATGGAATAAAACTCTTTATCATACGTGGAGTATTTAAGCTTTGCTTCATCTAGCTTCTCGCTGAAATATGCTACTGGCCTGTCATCCTGACTCAAGACCCCACCTATGGCATATCCGCTAGCATCACATTTCACTTGAAATGTTTTCTGAAAGTCTGGAAACACTAACATTGGTTTCTCTATGATCTTCCACTTCAATAGGTTGAAGCTCTTCTCAGCCTCTGTTGTCCAATGAAAAATTTTATGTCGTTTTTTCACGGTGTCCATCATTGCTGTGCTAATTCCACTGAAATTCCTGATGAACTTCCGGTAGAAACTAGCTAAACCATGGAAAATTCTCACCTCAAAAACATTTATGGGTGATGGCCAATTCTTTATCACTTCCACCTTCTCTGGATCCATCTTCAACTCATTCGCCGATATAACAAAACCCAAATAAATGAGCTTTGTCTGCATAAATGAAGATTTATTCATATTTATCAACAGCTTCTCCTGCTATAGCTTCCTCATCACAATGGCCAAATGTTTCAAATGTTCAGCCTTTGTCTTATTGAAGATCAATATATCATCCAGATATACGACGACAAATTTCCCGATGAATTCTCGCAGGACTTCATTCATCAGCCTCATGAATGTGCTCGGCGAGTTTGTCAAACCAAACAGCATGACCATCCATTCGTACAAACCTTTGTTTGTCTTGAATGTTGTCTTCCATTCATCACCCTATCTCATGCGAATCTGATGATATCCTCTTTTCAGATCAATCTTTGAAAAATAATTTGCCCCACTCAGGCAATCCATCAGATCATCCATTCTCGACAGTGGAAATCTGTACCTGATGGTAATCTTATTGATCACCTTGGAGTCTGTACACATTCTCCAGCCTCCATATTTCTTCAGAATTAGCACTGTAGGAACAACACACGGACTCAGGATCTCCCTGACTAATCCTTTATCCAATAAATCCTGGACCTGGTTCTTGACTTCCTCATTTTCTCGCGGCGTTAACCTGTACGCTGCCTTGTTCGGTAAACTTGCTCCTGGTATGAGGTCTATGTGGTGACTCACACTCCTCATCGGTGGCAACGAACGAGGTATTTCGTCCACGATGATATCAGCGAACTCTTCTATCAATTCCTGAATCTCATCTCGTAAATCATCCACTCTTGTGCTAGTCAGGACAATTCTCGGTTTCCTGACCACAAAGAATTGTGGATCTTCCTTCTTCTCCATCACTATGAGAAGCTCCTTCCCACTCATGAGAAGTATTGTGTTGTTTACTTCCGGTTTTATTTCTTTATCCTTTATCGGAAGTAACCTATGTTTTCTCCCATCCTTCCCCAGAGTATATGTGTTCATCCTCCCATCATGAACCACATTTCTGTCATACCGCCATGGTCTACCCAATAACAAATGACATACATCCATGGGAATGACATCACACAGAATTTTATCCTTATAATTTCCTATCTTGAATTCAACCAAGTATTGTTTAGTGACACTTACCCGGTGTCCTTTTTGTAACCACGAGAATTTATATGGACTCGGGTGCTTAGTTGTTTCCAGCTCCAACTTTTCTACCATCTCGGATGAAATGAGGTTGTCGGTGCTTCCGCTATCCAGAATAACTTTGCATTTCCTGTCCTTGGTTGTGCAAGCTATCCTGAACAGACTGCTCCTCTGAGCTGTGTCCTCCACCTCCTTCTCGGGTGTTAAGAGAAATTTATGCATCCCAAGCGATCTTCCACTGTCTGCATCTTCATTCTCAGCATCACGCCCCTGTGCTTCTGTGATGTGACCTTCTCCTGTATCCTTCCTCTTCTCTGGACACTCGAATGACTTGTGCCCATTCTTTCCACATGTAAAACATGTGACTACTCCTCCTCTTCCTCTGCCTCGACCTCTAGTACAAGGAAGAGTATTTGCGTCAGCATAATCACCTCGTTGATCAATCTGTTGTCCTCTCAGGTCAACATATGGTTGACTCTATTGTGAGGTTCCACCTCTCTTAACCTTACCCTGAGGTCTTTTCCACTCCTCCTTGGGCTTCTGGAATTTCTCCTGGGCAACTGCCTTGCCTCCGGGCTGACTCCTGCCTCGCCCTCACTGACCTTGCTTATGGCTCAGCTTCTCCTTGGCTTTCAGATCCATTTGGTACGCATCCTCAACTGTTCAGATGGTAACCATGCTCAATTCATCCTGAATGTCATATCTCAGACCATTCAGGTATCTCGCCACCTTCTCATCATCGCTCTCCCAATGACCTGCGCGAATATTGAGCTTATAAAATTCTTCGGTGTACTATTTCACCATCATCAACTTCTGTCTCAGGTTCTGCATTTGCCTAAACAGAGTGATCTGGTAATCTCTTAGGATAAACTTTGCTTTCATCTTCATGATCATTCAATCCCAGCTTTTGATCTTTTGTTTCCCCTTGGAACGTTTGTTTGTTTGAAGCTCATCCCACCATAAGGTTGCATGCCCCTTCAACTAGGTGACAGCATGTCTAACCTTCTTCTCCTCTTCGATCTCCTCATAATCAAAGTAGGTTTCAAGAGCTCAGATCCAATCCAACAAATCTTCTGCATCCAGGCTTCCCTCGTAGACTAGAATATCCATTTTTGTCTTTGCACCCATCCTGGCGATGGCTTTGATCAACCGCTCGGTTGATGCATCCTCTGCTGTGACTTCTTCTACATGTCCAGCTTCCTCTTCAACCTTGGAGTCACTAAGATCCCCAACACCTTCTCCGCGTCTTTGCGTTGTCTCCATCTCTTCAAGACTTGCTTGGAGATCTCTCATTTGGCGCTCCATTTCTGGATTTCCTGCCGGCCTACCTCTTCTTTGTGCATCCCTGTCCTCCGGACCAGGTGAATTCCTTTCTCTTCTGGGCAGAATAATGAATCCTCTTCTCTGCTATAGGAAGAAAAGATATTTCCGCTCTGATACCACTTGATGCAACTCACTACCCCAGCACGTCCGCGATCACCAGGACCTTCTCTTACTTTGGCCCGAAGAGCGTGAACGCTCCTCTAATTCCTCTCGGGAATTCTTCACCCACAACACCTCCTTTCTAACCTCCCTTCACAATCGGGAAATCAGACTTCGTGACTTCGTGAATCATGTGGTCGTGTGCCTCATGCCTCACGAGTCCCCGAACCCTGACATGGGTCAATCGTTGACTTTTTCTTCTTCGGCTATTGAAGTTTTTCCTATCAAGATATCGCTACTTGCGATGTCAACACTTTGAATTTCTAAACCCCGAACCCCGATGGTCCGATCCTCTGATACAATGCCACCTGTACTCCACTAGCTTCTGGGGTCCCACACTGCCACGTCACCTCAGGATTTTGTGGATCGCAAATCCAACCTACAAGCATTCTCTGTTGTCGAGAATGTCGATTCTCCGAACCCCGAATATTTGGGATTTCGTGATACGTGTCCCCACGGTCAATGGTTATGATTCTATCAAAGTATCGCCCTTCGCGATATCGCTACTCCCGCTCCTGCATCTGGGTCCTCTAACTCACGATATGTCGATATGCGATGGCATGTGCAAATATAATGGTTCCTATGAACCCCGATCGACGACCCTACTTCCTCCTGAGCTCCGAACCTATGAATGTTCGTGCCTTTAAACTCCTTGTAGCTTTGCAATATCTAATGGTCCTCGGCTTCTCGTGAAATCTCTCCAGGGGATTTCAACCATCCATCCTTCTTCTTCTATCTTCTACGAATGAATGAAACGCACTCTCTGGGAGAACTTGTTTGACCACTCGCCAACCTGTGGAGCTTCTCTCGGGATTTCCACAGTGACACTGAAATTCTCCTCCAGTGAACTCTATAGGCCTATCCCTCCTGAGTTTATCCTTGCTTCACAAGTCTTTGTGAGGACTTATCGCACGCACTCCTTGCGGCAATTCTCCGAACATGACTAAGTGTTGAAGTTTCTTTGACTCTGCGCACTCACCTGCAGCAGCAGTCCAAATTCCTTTTCTCAGAATCACAACTCTGAGACTTCTTCCAGCTTGCGCATGCCTTGCATGGCTCTAGTGCCAAATCTGCACCTTCTAAGATGAGAACAAAGCTATCTCTAAGTAAACACTGCATTCACGTACTCCTTGCGGACAAATTCAACTGCACAGATTGCAGGAATTCTCTGGCTCACTTAGAGAAACAATTGAAACTCATTCATTCCTTCTCTCATATTTCAAATCAATCCTAAGATCACATACACAGCATATAAAAGCAAGTGCATAACAAGAAGCAATCATTCATGAACACAATATCAACAACACACATAGAGAATAACACAATC
>JZKD02S2286977.1:95386-121351 GCA_000966675.3 Picea glauca | reverse complement strand
CAAACCACCAAGTTCCTATTTAACTATGGAGATGGCACTTGTTTTATTGTTGTATGTGTATGAATTGTGCTCATAAGAAATTTACAAAAGAAGAAAGGAGAGGATTGATTTGAATAGAAACTATATTAACTTGGCATATCATCCATTGGTCATCTCATCGCACATATACCATGCCCATTCTTATGATGTGCCTTCAAGCCAAAAAAAAAAAGTGTTTGTGTGCTTCTCAATTTCCTAGATTCAAAAGAAATTATGTCACATGATAGAGCTCCTTAGGTCAAACCTTAGGGTGTTTTAAGGCATAACACAAGCTACCACCAAATTAAAAAGTTATCTTAACCTGATACCATCATGTAGAGATTCTCTATAAATGAAATTCTCATTATCCATGAGAATTTTCCCCCAAATTGCTTATGAGAACCCCACTTTTTCTATGTTGGCATCAACCTAAGGCTCTCAGTCTCACAAACCACTCTCTCTAGAGATTCCAATCCTACCTAGGCTCCAATACCATATGAAATTTTACACCTACAAGAGAGACATAAACACAAGTGTGCACACATATATAAAATCCCATATCTAATGTGTAAATCCAAACCCAAGAAAACCACACAAAGATATCTTCAGTACCCTTGACCAAGTCAACCAAGACCATGCCCAATTCAACCAACACCATCCATTTGAGACACATTATAATGTAGACAATAACCCTCTTAAATACACTGCCATCACATGAAAACCATGGGCTAAAACCATGTGCCACAATAGACCACAAGCACTCAATGATTAACCTAATATGGCTTTGAAAGGGGAAGGATAAATTGGTATTGCTAATGAAACCAATCTAGAAACCAAGTCCTCTTACTACTAGTAAGAATGAAGTTCAATATTTAGGAAGAGGATAAAGCAATGTCCATAATAGAACTCACGTTTTGTAATAATATTCAAATAGACACCAAGAATTATAAGACCAACAAAAAGATGTAGTACTATTTAGTCCAAAATAGGTAATGTACTTCCATACAAAAAATTATAACATGAATTATGTGGAGAGAAAAGGTATAGTGATCACATTTTTTTACTCAAATTATTTTCCCATTTTACTAGTGTTAGGGATGACTATAAAGTCTTGCAATCCCAACATTTCTAATTTTATTGAAGTCATTTCCATAATCATTTTATACTTTGAATAATAACTTATGTTGAAAAGATAAAATTCATATTTTGAGATGGTTTTTGATGCATTGTTAAAAGAAATTAGAAGAATTGATGCAAGAACACCAACATTGGGGGATAAGTTGCTTTCTATGCCAAAAGAAATGGGAAACAAAATATTTTCCAACAAAGCCATGTTGAAAGAGTAAAAAAAATGGATGCAAAAGAAACAAAATGAAACAATTTATGAAATAATGTAAGGCCAGGCTACATGCCAACAACACAGGGTGGCAAGCAACCACAAAAATATAAGAACAAGAAAAATATAAGGTGCAATTATTGTCATATGCTAGGGAACATACAAAGAGACTATTGGAAGTGGAAGATTGCATTGTTTCATCTTGTCATCTATAGAAATCAACATGATCAAGATTTTAAAGTTGATATGGAGAACTCCAATGACTAAGATTTCTTCACTACATACTTAGGAACGACATAGCACATGACAATGAAATAAAAATTGCTCTAGATTTATTGTCATCTTTACATGAATAAAATAATCTGGTTTGGAGATAAAAGTTACCATAAAGTATATGACATTGGAGAGTTGCAAGTCCCTATTTCTAATGGAGGAATATTCTGCAAGGAGTGTTGCATGTGCCAAATTTGGCAAGAGATTTGAAATTTATTGCAAAAATAATAGATTTGGGCTAGAATGTTAAATTCCACTAAAAAAATTGGCATTGTGAAGAACCAAGCAAGGAATGTTCATTTACATGCTCCTAAGAAGGGAATTTATATGTTTTAAAGTTAAATTTATAAGTTGCATCATCTATTATAGAAAATAGTTTGTGGACTAGTGTCATTAGAGGTTTATTCATGTGATATTTGCAGTCTTAAATATGTAGAATATGTTGGTGGGATGAATTTTTTTAGAGCTTTCCTTGATGCTTTTAGCAGAAAAACTTGTATTTATTACTCTAAAATGGTTGGTACATTTAATGTTTTTCCACAATTTCAAGCAATGGTGCAGTCTTAAATATGTAGAATATGTTGGTGGGATGAATTTTGTTAGAGATTCCCTTGATGTTTTTATGAGAAAAACTTGTATTTATTACTCTAAAATGGTTGGTGCATTTAATGTTTTTCCACAATTTCGAGGAATGGTTGAAAAGTAGCTTGAGCCATCAAGTTATTTTGCAATAAAGATAGCATAATGAGGCAATTTACAACTCCATATTCCTCTCAAAAAAATGGTGTTATGGGAGGAAGAATAGAACAATGTTGGATTTATATGTATACTAGTTTAAAGTCAACATGATAGAAGATATTGGACAAAAGTTTTTTCAACAACAACATATTTGTAGAATAGATTGTGGAAATAAATGGAAAAATTTTAGAAGTAGCTTGGTTTGGACTAATCGATTGGGTCTAGATCGAGCTATTGAAAGAATAATTGTTATCCTCTCCACCCAGGTTCAAATCCCACCATTCCACCATGGAGGAAATCTATCACATGCTAAATTTCCATCTTGCACAAGCACAAGCATTTCTCAAACAATATTATCCAACCGTGGGGGAAAGCTAGCATGTGTTAGTTTTTCCTTCTTCACAAGCATAAGTTCATCTCAAACAACATCATTCCACTGTGGGGGAAATCTAGAGCTATCTTTCCCTCTTGCAGAAGCACCAACGCATCTCAAACAACATCACTCCAACATTGGGGAAAGCTAGTGCATGCTATCTTTTCCTCTTGCAAAAGTGAAAACACATCTCAAACAACATCAGTACATTGTGGGAAAGCTAACGTGTGATAAATTTTGAACAACATCACTCCACGCTGGAGGAAATACAAGCTCATTTCAAACAACATCACTCCATGGTGGAGCAAAGCTAGCACGTGCTAACTTTCCTTCTTGCACATGCACAAGTGTATTTCAAAAAACAACATTCCATTGTGGAGGAAAGCTAGTGCATGCTAGTTTTCCTTCTTGCACAAGCACAAACACATTTTGAACAACAAAATTCCATTGTGTAAGAAGGATAGTGTGTGCTTGTTTTCCTTCTTTGACGAACACAAGCACATTTCAAACAACAATCCACTATGGAGGAAAGCTATTGTGTGCTAGGTTTCCTTATTGCACAAGCACAAACGCAATTTGAACAACAACATTCCATTGTGGAGGAAAGCTAACGCATGTTAGGTTTCTTTCTTGTACAAGCACAAGCTTATTTCAAACAATAACATTACACTATGGAGGAAAGCTAGCACATGATAGTTTTCCTTCTTAAACAAAACAAATGCATTTCGAAAAACATCATTCCACTATGGAGAAAAGCTAACGCATGTTAACTTTCCTTCTTGCACAAGAAAAAGTGCATTTTGAACATCATCATTCCACTATGGAGGAACATTGGAGCATGCTAGATTTCCTTCTTGCACAAGCAGAAGCGCATTTTGAACATCATTCCACTGTGGAGGAACACCAGTGCATACTAGCTTTCCTTCTTGCACAAGTAAAAGTGCATTTCAATCAACATCATTCCACTATGTAGGAATGCTAGCACATGCTAGCTTTCCTTCTTACACAAGAAGAAATGCATTTCATAAAAAATCATTCCACTGTGAAGGAAAACTAGCACATGTTATCTTTCCTTCTTGCACAAGCACAAGCGCATTTTAGACAACATCATTCAACTGTGAAGGAAATATAGGGCGTGTTAGCATTCCCTCCTGTACACACACAAGCTCATCTCGAACAACATTATTCCACCATGGAGGAAAGTTAGTGTGTGCTAGCTTTCCCTCTTGCACAAACACAAGTGCATCTCAAACAACATCATTCCACTGTGGAGAAAAGTTATCATCTGTTGGATTTCTCTCTTGCACAAGTATAAATGCAAATCAAACAACATCATTCCATTGTGGGGGAAAGTTGATGTGTGGTAGATTTACCTCTTGCAAAATCACAAATGCATCTTGAACAATACCATTCCATTGTGGGGGAAAGGTAGTGCATGTTAGCTTTCCTCCTTGCAAAAGCACAAGCGCATCTCGAACAACATTATTCCACCATGGGGGAAGGCTAGAGCATGCTAGCTTTACCTCTTGCACAAGCACAAGCACATATCTAACAACATCATTACACCATGGGGGAATGCTACCACTTGTTAACTTTTCCTCTTGCACAAGAACAAACGCATCTTGAACAACATCATTCTACCGTGGGGAAATCCAATGCATTCTATCTTTTCCTCTTGCACAAGAACAAAGGCATCTCGAACAACATTATTCCACCATGGGGGAAAGCTAGCACATGTTAACTTTCCCTCTTGCACAAGCATGTGCGTGTTTCGAACAACATCATTCCATCGTGGGAAAAAGCTAGTGCATGTTAGCTTTCCCTCTTGCATAAGTACAAATGCAAGCGCATATCGAACAACATCATTCCACCATGGGGGAAAGCTAGCACGCCAAGAACAAACGCATCTCAAACATCATCCCACCATGGGGGAAAGCTAGTGTTTGTTATTTTTCCCTCTTGCACAAGCATATACTCATCTTGAACAACAACATTCCACTATGGGGTAAATCTAGTGTGTGTTAGCTTTCTCTATTGCAAAAGCACAAGTGCATCTCGAACAACATCATTCCTCTGTGGGGTAAAACTAGCATATGCTATCTTTCCATCTTGTAGAAGCACAAGCACAACTTGAACAAGAGCATTCCACTATGGGAGAAAGCTAGAGTGTGCTAGCTTTCCCTCTTCCACAAACACGAGCACATCTCAAACAACACCATTCTAGCATGGACAAAAACTTGCACATGTTAGCCTTCCCTCTATCACAAGAACAAGAACATCTCAAACAACATTATTCCACCATCAAGGAAAGCTACGGTGTGGTAGTTTTCCCTCTTGCACAAGCACAAGTGCATCTCGAACAACATCATTCCACCGTGGGGGAAAGCTTGCACCTAATAGCACTCACTCTTGCGAAAGAATAAGCGCATCTCGAACAACATCATTCCACCATGGCAGAAAACTAGTGCATGCTAGCTTTCTCTCTTGCACAAGCACGGGCACATTCCAAACATCATTCTACCGTGGGGGAAATCTAGCATTTGCTAGCCTTCCCTCTTGCAAAAAGACAAGCTCATATCAAACATCATTCAATGTGTGGGAAATCTAGCGCATGCTAGCTTTCCCTCTTGCACAAGCGCATATCGAACAACATCATTCCACCATGGGGGGAAGCTAGTGCATGTCAGCATTCCCTATTGCACAATAACAAGTGCATCTCAAACAACATCATTTTTCCATGGGGGAAAGCTAATGTGTGCTATATTTCCCTCTTGCAAAAGCACAAGCACATATCGAAAAACATCATTCCAACATGGGAGAATGCTAGCGCATTCTAGATTTCCCTCTTGCATAAGAACAAGTGCATCTCAAAAAACACCATGCCACCGTGGGGGAAAGCCAGCAAAGCTAGCACATACTAGCTTTCCATATTGCACAAACACAAATGCATCTCAAACATCATTCCACCATGGTGGAAAGCTAGCGCATGCTATCTTTCCCTCTTGCACAAGAACAATTTCATCTTGAACAACATCATGCCACCGTGGGGGAAAGCTACCATGCACTAATTGTCCCTCTTACACAAGCACAAGCGCATCTTGAACAACATCATCCAACCATGAGGCAAATCTAGTGCATGCTAGATTTCCATCTTGAACAAGAAAGAGCACATCTCAAACATCATCCCATCATGGGAGAAAGCTAGCGTGTGCTAGTTTTCCATCTTGCACAATTAGTAGCACATTTCAAAAAACATCATACCACCTTGGGGAAAATCTAGCACATACTAGATTTCCCTCTTGCACAAGTAGGATCACATCTTGAGCAACATCATCTGTCCATTGGGAAAAGCTAGCACACACTAGCTTTCCCTCTTACACAAGTAGAAGTGCATTGCGAATAATATCATCCCACCATGGGGGAAAGTTAGTGAATTCTAGGTTTCCCTCTTGCGCAAGAAAGGAGCTCATCTTGAACAACATCATCCCACCATTAGGCGTGCTAGCTTTCCCTCTTGCACAATCAGGAGTGCATCTCGAACAACGTCATCCCACCAGTGGGGAAAGCTAGCGCGTGCTAGATTTTCGTCTTGCACAAACACGAGCTCATCTCGGACAACATCATCCCACTGTGGGGGAAGCTAGTGTGTGCTAGCATTCCCACTTGCACAAGCACAAGCTCATTTCAGAAAACATCATCCCACCCTAAGGGAAAGCTAGCGTGTGCTAGCTTTTCCTAATGTGAAAACATGATCTCATCTCGGACAACATCATCCCACCATGGGGGAAAGATAGCACATGCTAGCTTTCCCTCATGCACAAGCACAAGCACATCTCAAAAAACATGATTCCACCGTAGGAAAATGATGACGCAAGCTAGCTTTCCCTCTTTCATAAGCATAAGCACAAACGTATCCTGAAAAACATCATTCCAACCTAGGGGAAAGCTAGCGCGTGCTATCTTTCCCTCTTGCAAAAGCACCAATGCATCTCGAAAATCATCCCACCATGGGGGTAAGTGATGTTGATGCACGCTCCCTCCACAACCCGCAGGTCGAAAGGTCCATGTCAGCACAGGATCTTTCCCTTTACACTGGCCCGAAGAGTTTTCGGAATGGCTCTTCTATTTCCCTTTCGGGAAATCTACACCCACAATCAACTGCAAGAATTTCCCCCTTGTACGTCGAGAGATTGGTCTTCGCACTTTCGCAAATTCGTTGGTCAAGTGCCTTGGTCCCTATCTTCGAAACCCAAAAACAGTCAACGCTGACCCTTCCTCTTTCCCTTTCGGGCTTTTCCTTATTGCGATTTCGGTGGTCACAGTGTCAAGAAACTTGTTCCTGCGATTCCCGAAACCCGATTTTCCGAAATTATGATGCACTCACAAGGTTGACCTTTCAATGCCCTTTTACTCCATCAGGACTTCGGACTTCGCAATGTCGTGAATCCTAATGCAAAGGTTTTGGGACTTCACCCCAAGAAACCCTAAAATGGTCAACTGAATTGAATTTTTGTCGAGAGTGCGCCACCTGTCCACTCGCTGACTCCTCTGTGGCCCACACAATCCTTTTATCTTTCGGGACTTCACGATTCATTATTTTTCCATTCCCGTTGCAAATTTTATGGAACTTCGACCTACGAAATTTTGATATAGAATCCATGTGTAAATCCAACAGCCCTTGCGGCTTGGATCTACGGTCCTACTCATCCTGATCTTAGAACCTTTCGCAACACTCATTATAACTTCCCTACTCCTCCGCGAGATCAAACGGCTCACAGAACTTCGCGGTTTCTCCTCAGAGAATTTCGATCGTTCGTTCTTCCTCTGAGAATTTGTCCTCCTTCGGTCCCTCATTATGACACTTTCCTTCAACATTTTCAGGTACTTGGCCTTGTGCCTTCCTTCAACTCCTTCAAAGGTTCAAATCCTTCTGAGATTTCCATGGCTCTGCGTCTTTTAGAAAACCCCTTGCACGCACTCATTGCGACAGACTTTCAAACACTTCCAAGTGTTGAAATCCTTCGACTTTGTGCACACCTGCAGCAGTAGTCTCTCAATACTCCACTAGGTCCACAACCCTGAGACTTCACTCAACCTGCGCAATCCTTGCACGGCTCCTGTGCCCAACTGCACTTCTGTGGAAATGAGAACAAAAGATTTTTCTCCTGAGCTTTCAAAGACAAACCTCTGAACACCTTGTCGATGCACTCCTTGTGGACAATTCAACTGCACTCCTTGCAAGAACTCTTGCTTAGTTGGAGAAACAATTGAAACTCATTTCTTTTCCCTTTCTTCTCAGATTTCAAACATTCAACAAGAAATCATTCATACATAGCATAAAAGAAATTATACAGAAGAAAGAGTGAAATAACCATGAGCATGACATTTAGCATACATACACAGAGAACAAACACGACACCATGAATTTGAATCAAAGCTTTCTCTATTAATCCAAATTTCTATACATGGGTGTTTTCACACAGCTCTCTACTTCTCCTCTATGCTCTCTCTGATAATGTTACAATACACAATGAGGGTGTCTATATCCTGTTTCCCTCTTGCACTATAAATCTGTCTAATCTAACATTCAATTATATCTACCTGCATTAACTACCATAAATGTCTTCTACCTACTAAGGACGAGAGCAAATTTCTCAAGGTCCGATTACATTATACAAAGGCGCTCCTTCTTAATGGCTTCATTTACTACTTTAAGACATTTTCAAAATTTGTGTTGGCACTTTTCCAGCTGTCTTTTTCCTCTATGCTGGCTCGCTTGAGATGCTCCTGCATCATACTCCCTGGCTTGAAAATTTTCATTCGCTCCTGTCCATGAGCTCGCGTAGGGTGTGTCCATGCTTCTGGATCTCTGCTTCGTTCTCCCAGCTGGAATCTTCAACTGGATGGCCTTTCCACTTGACTAGATATTCAAAGTATTTCTTTCTCCTGGTCTTTTTGTTCACCCTTTTATCTAGTATGCATTCCATCTGCGGCTTATCTGCAACTGGCATCTACTTTGTCCACTAGATCACTAGCTGCTCATTTCCTATCCCTACTTCCTTAGCTTTATATGGGTACAAATATGAGATATTGAATATCATAGAAATTTCAATCCCATCATGTAATTCAATCTCGTAAGCATTCACCCCAAATGTCTTTAAGACCTTACACAGTCCAATTTTCTTCATCTTCAGCTTATTATATGTTCCTCTCGAGAACCTTTCCTTTCTCAAATGTGCCAGAATCAAATCACCAACCTCAAATTGAAGTCATCTCCTGTGTTGATCTACTCTGCGCTTATATTCCTAGTTTGAATTTTCAAACGTTCCTTCACCTGGATGTGAAGTTCCTTCATCGCCTCTACGAAATCTTCTGCACTAGCGCTCCTAGTTACAATATGTTCTGAATCCCTCAATTCAGAAATTCTTCTTGGCTGCATGCCATAGACAATATGTAACGAACTCTTCCCTGTTCTTCTACTAACTGAGTCGTTATAAGAAAATTCTTCCTGTGGTAATATGTTGTCCCATTGGCTATGGTGTTCAGTCACCAAGCTTCTCAGCAAGTCTCCCAGACTTCTGTTCACCACTTCTGTTTGTCTATCCGTCTGAGGATGATAAACTGAACTAAATGACAAGTTAGTTCTCAACTTCTTCCATAATGTCCTCCAAAATTGTCCTATGAACTTAGTGTCCCGATCCGAAACTATGCTCCTTGGTAAGCCATGAAGTCAGATGACTTCTTTGAAAAATAGATTCGCAATGTGAGTTGTGTCACTGGTCTTGTGACATGGAATGAAGTGTGCCATCTTGGAAAATCTATCCACCACCACAAAGATTGAGACAAAACCTCTTTGTGTTCTTGGCAACCCCAATATGAAATCCATGTTGATTGCATCCCACGGCCTCTCAGGTATGGGCAATGGTTGATAAAACCCTGCATTCTGTCTTTTTCCCTTCGAATGATGGCAAATTCTACATCTGTCTATGAATCTCTTGATGTCTGCTCGCATTTACGGCCAAAAATATGACTCATTCAACTTTGCGAACGTCTTTTCATGACCAAAATGACCTGCCAATCCTCCGCTGTGTTTCTCCTTCAGAAAATTCTCCCTCGTGGAGCATTTCAGAATACATAGTTGATTACCTTTAAACAGTAATCCTTCCTGGATCATGTATTCTATCCATTGGCTTCTATCTCTGAGAATTGGATTCTCAGTTACTTCATACGCTTCCTTGAAATCCTGATCATTTGTGTACATGTTCCTGAGATCATTAAAACCCAACGTTTTGACTTTGAACTCCTGCAATAGCAAACACTTCCTGCTCAAAGCATCAACAACCTTGTTAGCAGTACCAGAAATATGTTTGATTACAAAAGTAAAATTATGCATGTACTCAACCCATTTTACATGTCTCTGATTCAATGTTTCATGTTGACTCACAAACTGCAATGCATGATTGTCACTATACAAGACAAACTCTTTCGGTATCAAGTAATGCCTCCATTTTTTCAATGTCGGAATAATAGCGTAAAACTCCTTATCATAAGTGGAGTATTTCACTTTCACTTCATTCAGATTCTCGCTGAATTATTCTATCGGCCTGTCTTCCTGACTCAAGAATGCCCCTATCACAAATCCACTTGCATCGCATTTCACTTGAAATGTCTTTTGGAAATCCGGCAACACCGAAACTGGTTGTTCTATGATCTTCCTCTTCAACCGATTGAAACTCTTTTCATCCTCTTATGTACAGTTAAAAGACTTGTGTCTTTTCTTCACTGTATCCATCATTGGTGCACTAATTCCACTGAAATTCCTGATGAATTTTTGGTAGAAACTAGCCAATCCGTGAAAACTTCTCACCTCAGAGATGTTCTTCGGTGATGGCCAATTCTTGATCACCTCCACCTTATCTGGATCCATCCTCAACTCATCTACAGAAATAACAAATCCCAAGTAAACAAGCTCTATCTTCATGAATGAGGATTTCTTCATGTTTATCAACAGCTTCTCCTACTGCAAATTATGCATCACTGTAGACAAATGTTTCAGATGCTCTTCCACTGTTTTACTGAAAAACAGTATGTCATCTAGATATACGATAACAAATTTTCCGATGAACTCCCTCAGGACTTCGTTCATCAACCTCATGAAGGTACTCGACGCATTTTTTAATCCAAATGGAATAACAATCCATTCATACAACCCTTTGTTGATTTTGAATGCTATCTTCCACTCATCACCTTCTCTCATGCAGATTTGATGATAACCGCTTTTCAAATCACTCTTTGAAAAATACTTTGCCCCACTCAAGCAATCCATCAGATCATCCATCCTTGGCAATGGAAATCTGTACCTGATGGTTATCTTGTTAATCACCCTTGATTCAGTACACATCCTCCAGCCTTCATATTTCTTCGGACTGAGTATTGTCAGAACAGCACACAGACTCAATCTTTCCCTAACCAATCCTTTGTCCAATATATCCTGGACTTGTCTTTTTACCTCTTCATTCTCCTTCAGTGTTAATCTGTAAGAGGACTTGTTTGGAAAACTGGCTCCTGGTATGAGATCAATATGATGACTCACACTTCTGATCGATGGCACCGAACGAGGTAGTTCGTCCACTACTATGTCAGCAAACTCTTCCAGTAGTTCCTTAACCTTTTCTGGTAAATCATCTATTCTTGTGCTAGTCAAAACAATCTTCGGTTTTCTGACCACAATGAATTGTGGATCCTCCTTCTTCTTAACCTTTGTAAGAAGTTCCTTCCCACTCATGAGAAGTATAGTGTTGCTTACTTCCTGTTTCACCTCCTTATCCTTGATTGGAAGCAACATGTGAGTCCTCCCATTCTTCTCTAGGGTGTATATGTTCATTCTCCCATCATGAATCACATTCTTGTCATATTTCCATGGTCTACCCAGCAATAGATGAAAAACATCCATAGGAATAACATCACAGAGTATATTATCATTATATCTTCCTATCTTGAATTCAACTAAACATTGTTTAGTGACAGTTACCTGATGTCCTTTTTGTAGCCATGAAACTTTATATGGGCTTGGATGATCAATCGTCTCCAGCCCTAGATTTTCTACCATCTTCGTAGAAACAAGATTATCTGTGCTACTAGTATCTACAATGACCTTGTATACCCTATCCTTGGTCTTGCAAGCAGTCCGGAAAATTCTGGTTCTTTGGACTGAATTCTCCACCTCCTTTTTTGGTGTCAAAAAGACTTTTCGCATCATCAACGATCTTCCGCCTTCAGCATCTTCTGCCTCAAAATCTCGCCTCTGTGCTTCGACGATGTGAGTCTCTCCACTCTCCTTTTTATCTAGACACTCGTAATACTTGTGCCCATTCTTTCCACATGTGAAGCATGTTATTACTCCACCTCTTCCTCTTCCTCTACCTCTAGTACAAGGAAAAGTATTATTGTCAACATAATCTCCTCTCTGCTCGGTATGTTGTCCTTTATGTTCAGTGTATTGCGCTCACTTTGAGGTTCCACCTCTTTCAGTTCGAGTCTGAGGTTTCTTCCAGGCCTCCTTGGGCTTATGATATTTATCCTGGGAAATTGATTTGCCTCTGGGCTGACTTTTACCTCGGCCTCTTTCACCCTGTTTTTGGCTCAGCTTCTCTTCAGCTTTCAGAGCCATCTGATAATCATCTTCCACCGTTCGGATGGTTACCATGCTCATCTCATCTTGGATGTTGTATCTCATGCCATTCATGTATCTGAAAACTTTTTCATCATCGTTCTCCCGATGACCTGCCCTGATGTTCATCTTATAGAATTCTTTAGTGTATTCTTTCACTGTCATCAGCTTCTGTCTCAGATTCCGCATTCTCCTGAATAGAGTAATCTGTTAATCTCTGGGGATGAATTTTTACTTCATCTTCACGATCATTCTATCCCATCTTTTGATCTTCTGCTTGCCTTTGCAGCGTCTGTCACCTTGTAGTTCATCATACCACAACGCTGCATGTCCCTTCAATATTCTAACAACATGCTTGACCTTCTTGTCCTCTTCGACATCCTCATAGTCAAAGTATGTGTCTAGATCTCTAATCCAGTCTAGAAGCTCCTCTGCATCCAAGTTTCCCTCATAAACTGGAATGTCCATTTTCTCTCTTGCACCCATTCTTGCAATAGCTCTGATCAAACGTTCATTTGTTGCATCTTCGGCTGCAAATTCTTCTTCATGTTCAGCCTCAATTTCACTTTTGGAATCACTTATATCCCCAGCACTGATTGTGCGTCTTTGGGCAGTCTCCATGTCTTCGAGTCTAGCTCGTAGATCACACATTTCTTTCTCCATGGTTGGATCAGTCATCTACCTACCTCTTCTTCTCGGCATTTCCGTCTCCTCTGGTGGATCGAGTGTTTTTCTATCCCTTCTCCTTGGTGGCATGGTGAATTCTCCTTTTCTCTGCTACAGAAAGCAAAGAACCCTTTTGTGCTCTGATACCAAATGATGCTGACGCATGCTCCCTCCACAATCCGCAGGTCGAAAGGTCCACGTCAACATAGAATATTTCCCTTTACACTGGCCCGAAGAGATTTTGGAATGGCTCTTCTATTTCCCTTTCGGGAAATCTACACCCAGAATCAACTGCAAGAATTTCCCCCTTGTACTTCGGGAGATCGAGCTTCACACTTTCACGAATCCATTGGTCAAGTTCCTTGGTTCCAATATTCGAAACTCGAAAACAGTCAACACTGACCCTTCCTCCTTACCTTTCGGGATTTTCCTTATCACGATTTTCACGGTCGCGGTGTCAAGCAACTTGTTCCCGCGATTCCTGAAACCCGATTTTCCAAAATTTCGACGCGCTCACAAGGTTGACCTTTCAATACCCCTTTACTCCATCTGGACTTCAGACTTTGCGATGTCGCAAATCCTAATGCAAATTTTTCGGGACTTCACCCCACAAAACCCCGAAATGGTCAACTGAATTGACTTTTTTTCGAGAGTGCGCCACTTGTCCACTCGCTGACTCCTCTGTGGCCCACACAATCCTTTTAGCTTTCGGGACTTCACGTTTTGTGATTTCGCGATTCCCGTTGCAAATTTTACAGAACTTCGACCTATGAAATCCTGATATAGAATCCACGTGTAAATCCAATGACCCTTGCGGCTTGGATATACGGTCCTACTCCTCCTGAGATTAGAACCTTTCATAGCACTCATTATAAATGGCTCCTCCACGAGATCGAACGGCTCACGGAACTTCGTGGTTTCTCCTCATAGAATTTTGATCGTCCGTTCTTCCTCTGAGAATTTGTCCTCCTGCGGTCCCTCTTTATGACACTTTCCTTCAACGTTTTAAGGTACTTGGCCTCGGGCCTTCCTTCAAATTCTTTGAAGGTTCAAATCCTTCTGATCTTTCCATGGCTCTGTGTCTTTTAGAAAACCCCTTGCACACACTCCTTGCGGCAGACTTTCAAACACTTCCAAGTGTTGAAATCGTTCGACTTTGTGCACACCTGCAGCAGTAGTCTCTCAATACTCCACTCAAGTCCACAACCCTGAGACTTCACTCATCCTGTGCACTCCCTGCATGGCTCCTATGCCCAACTTCACTTCTGTGCAAATGAAAACAAAAGATTTCTCTCCCGAGCTTTCAGAGACAAACCTCTGAACACCTTGTCGACGCACTCCTTGCGGACAATTCAACTGCACTCCTTGCAGGAACTCTTGCTCAGTTGGAGAAACAATTGAAACTCATTTCTTTTCCCTTTCCTCTTAGATTTCAAACATTCAACAAGAAATCATTCACATAGCATAAAAGCAATTATACATAAGAAAGAGTGAAATAACCATGAGCATAACATTTAGCATACATACAAAGAGAACAAACACGACGCCATGAATTTGAATCAAAGCTTTCTCTATTAATCCAAATTTCTGTACATGGGTGTTTTCACACATCTCTCTGCTTCTCCTCTATGCTCTCTCTGATAATATTACAATACACAATGAGGGTGTCTATATCCCGTTTCCCTCTTGCGCTCTAAAACTGTATCATCTAACATTCAATTGTATCTACCTGCATTAACTACCATAAATTCCTTCTACATACTAAGGACGAGAGCAAATCGCTCAAGGTCTGATTACATTATACAAAGGCGCTCCTTCTTAATGGCTTCATTTACTACTTTAAGACATTTTCAAAATTTGTGTTGTCTCTTTTCTAGCTATCTTTTGCCTCCACGCTGGCTCGCTTGAGATGCTCCTGCATCAGTAAGCTAGCGTATGCTATCTTTCTCTGTTACACAATCATATACGCATATCGAACAACATCATTTCATTGTGGGTCAAAGCTAGTGCATGCTAGCTTTCTCTCTTACAGAAGCACAAGCACATCTCGAACAACATCATTCCTCTGTGGGGTAAAACTAGCGCAGGATATCTTTCCATCTTGCAAAAGCACAAGAGCATCTTGAACAACATCATTCCATTGTGGGGAAAAGCTAGCGTGAGCTAGATTTGCCTCTTGTACAAACAAGCGCATCTCAAACAACATCATTTTAGCATGGAGGAACTTGCACATGCTAGCCTTTCCTCTTATACAAGAATAATCTCATCTTGAACAACATCATTCCACCATCAAGGAAATCTAGCATGTTCTAGCTTTCCCTCTTTAACAATCACAAGTGCAACTCAAACAACATCATTCCACCATGGGGGAAAGCTAGTTTATGTTGTCTTTCCCTCTTGCAAAAGCACAAGCACCTCTCAAACAACATCATTCCATCATGGGGGAAATCTAGTGCATGCTAGCTTTTCGTCTTGCATAATCATAGGCACATCTCGAACATCATTCGACCATGGGGGAAAGCTAACACGAGCTAGTTTTCCCTCTTGCACAAGAACAATCTCATATCAAACAACATCATTCAATGTGGGGGAAAGCTATCATGTGTTATCTTTCCCCTAGCACAAGCACATCTCGAATAACATCACTCCACCATGGGGTGAAGCTAGTGTGTGCTATATTTCCCTATTGTGCAATCACAAGTGCATCTTGAACAACATCATTCCACCATGGGGGAAAGCTAGCGCATGCTATCCTTCCCTCTTGCACAAGCACAAGTGCATCTCGAACAACATCATTCCAATGTTGGGAAAATATAGTGCATGCTAGCTCTCCCTCTTTCACAAGCACAAGCACATCTCAAACATCGTCCCACCATGGGGGAAATCTAGCGCGTGCTAGCTTTCCCTCTTACACAAGAACAAGCACATCTCAAACAACATCATTCCATTGTTAAGGAAAGCTAGTGCGTGCTAGTTTTCCCTCTTGTACAAGCACAAGTGCATCTCAAAAAACATCATTCCACCATGGGGAAAAGGTTTTTCCTACTAGCACTCCCTCTTGCATAAGCATAAGCGTATCTCGAACAACATCGTTCCACCATGGTAGAAAACCATCACATGCTAGCTTTCTCTCTTGCACAAGCACAGAAACATCCCAAACATCATTCCACCATGGGGGAAAGCTAACATGTGATAGCTTTCCCTCTTGCAAAATCACAAGCTCATATCAAACATCATTCAATGTGAGGGAAAGATAGCGCATGCTAGCTTTCCCTCTTGCACAAGCGCATCTCAAACAACATCATTCCACCATGGGGGTATGCTAGTGTGTGTCAGCTTTCCCTATTACACAAGCACAAGTGAATCTCAAACAACATCATTCTGCTATGGGGGAAAGCTAGTGCGTGCTAGCTTTCCCTCTTGCAAAAGAAAAATCACATATCAAACAACATCATTCCATCATGGGAGAAATATAGCGTGTGCTAGGTTTCCCTCTTGCACAAGAACAAGTGCATCTCAAGAAACACCATGCCACCGTGGGGCAAAGCTATCACGTGCTAGTTTTCCCTCTTGCACAAGCACAAATGCATCTCAAACATCATTCCATCATGGGGGAAAGCTAGCGCATGCTAGCTTTCCCTTTTACACAAGCACAAGTGCATCTTGAACAACATCACTCCACCATGGGGGAAAGCTAGCATGTGCTAGTTTTCCCTCTTGCACAAGCACAAGCGCATCTCAAACAACATCATCCAACCATGAGGGAAATCTAGTGCGTGATAGATTTCCATCTTGAAGAAGTAGGAGAACATCTCAAACATCATCCCATCATGGGGGAAAGCTAGCACATCCTAGCTTTCCCTCTTTCACAAGTAGGGGAACATTTCGAAAAACATCATCCCACCTTGGGGGAAAGCTAGCACATGCTATCTTTCCCTCTTGCACTAGGAGGAGCGCATATTTAACAACATCATCCATATGTTGGGGAAAGCTAGCACACGCTAGCTTACCCTCTTGCACAAGAAGGAGCACATCGTGAACAAAATCATCCCACCATGGGAGAAAGTTAGTGCATTCTAGCTTTCCCTCTTACGCAAGTAGGAGCGCATCTCAAACAACATCATCCCACCATTAGGTGTGCTAGATTTCCCTCTTGCACAAGCAAGAGTTCATCTCGAACAACATCATCCCACCAGTGGAGAAAGCTAGAGCGTGCTAGATTTCCCTCTTGCATAAGCAAGAGCTCATCTCAGACAACATTATCCCATCGTGGGGGAAGCTAGTCCATGCTAGGTTTCCCTCTTACAGAAGCACAAGCTCATCTCGGAAAACATCATCCCAAATTAGGGGAAAGCTAGCCCATTCTAGATTTCCCCAATGTGCAAAAACAAGCTCATCTTGGACAACATCATCCCACCGTGGGGGAAAGCTAGCGCATGCTAGCTTTCCCTCTTGCACAAGCACAAGCACATCTCAAACAACATGACTCCACCGTAGGAAAATGATAATACAAGCTAGCTTTCCCTCTTTCATAAGCACAAGCGCAACTGCATATTGAATAACATCACTCCAACCCAAGGGAAAGCTAGCGCGTGCTAGCGTTCCCTCTTGCACAAGCATCAACGCATCTCAAAAATCATCCCACCATGGGCATAAGCTACCCCATGCTAGCTTTCTCTCTTACACAATCATATACGCATATCGAACAACATCATTTAACTACGGGTGGAAGCTAGTGCATGTTAGCTTTCTCTCTTGCACAAGCACAAGCACATCTCGAACAACATCATTCCTCCGTGGGGTAAAACTAGCATAGGATAGATTTCCATCTTACAGAAGCACAAGCGCATCTTGAACAACATCATTCCACTGTGGGGGAAATCTAGCACGTGCTAGCTTTGCCTCTTGTACAAACAAGCGCATCTCGAACAACATCATTTTAGCATGGAGGAGTTTGCACATGCTAGTCTTCGCTCTTACACAAGAATAATCTCATCTTGAACAACATCATTCCACCATCAAGGAAATCTAGTGTGTGCTATCTTTCTCTCTTTAACAAGCATAAGTGCATCTCGATAACATCATTCTACCGTGGAGGAAAGCTAGTTTATGTTGGATTTCCCTCTTGCAAAATCACAAGCACATCTCGAACAACATCATTCCACCGTGGGGGAAAGCTAGTGCATGCTATCTTTCCCTCTTGCATAATCATAGGAACATCTCGAACATCATTCATCCGTGGGGGAAAGCTAACATGAGCTAGTTTTCCCTCTTGCAGAAGCACAAGCTCATCTCAAACAACATCATTCAATGTGGGGGAAAGCTAGTGTGTGTTATCTTTCCCTATTGCGCAATCACAAGTGCATCTCGAACAACATCATTCCACCATGGGGGAAAGCTAGCACGTGCTAGCTTTCCCTCTTGCACATGCATAAGAGCATCTCGAACAACATCATTCCAGTGATGGGGAAAGCTAGTGCATGCTAGCTTTCCCTCTTGCACAAGCACAAGTGCATCTCAAACATCATCCCACCATGGGGGAAAGCTAGTGTGTGCTAGATTTCCCTCTTACAGAAGAACAAGCACATCTCAAACAACAACATTCCACCGTCAAGGAAAGATAGTGCGTTCTAGTTCTCCCTCTTGCATGAACACAAGTGCATCTCAAGCAACATCATTCCACCGTGGGGGAAATCTTGGGCCTACTATCACTCCCTCTTGCACAAGTATAAGCCAATCTCGAACAACATCATTCCACCATGGCATAAAACTAGTGCATGCTAGCTATCTCTCTTGCATAAGTACAGGCACATCCCAAACATCATTCCACTATGGGGGAAAGCTAGCACTAGCTTTCCCTCTTGCAAAATCACAAGCTCATATCAAACATCATTCAATGTGTGGGAAAGCTAGCGCGTGCTAGCTTTCCCTCTTGCACAAGAGAATCTCGAACAACATCATTCCACCATGGGGGGGATCTAGTGCATGTCATCTTTCCCTATTGCACAAGCACAAGCACATCTCAAACAACATCATTTTGCTATGGGTGAAATCTAGTGTGTGCTAGCTTTCCCTCTTTCAAAATCACAAGCACATATCAAACAACATCATTCCACCATGGAATAAAGCTAGCACGTGCTAGCTTTCCCTCTTGCACAAACAAAAATGCATCTCAAACATCATTCCACCATGGGGAAAAGCTAGCGCATGCTAGTTTTCCCTCTTGCACAAGAACAAGTGCATCTTGAACAACATCATTGCACCATGGGGGAAAGCTAGGATTCGCTAGTTTTATCTCTTGCACAAGCACAAGTGCATCTTGAACAACATCATCCAACCATGAGGGAAATCTAGTGTGTGCTAGATTCCATATTGAACAAGTAGGAGGACATCTCAAACATCATTCCATCGTGGGGGAAAGCTAGCGTGTGCTAGCTTTCCCTCTTGCACAAGTAGGAGCACATTTCGAAAAACATCACCCACCTTGGGGGAAATCTAGCGCATGCTAGCTTTCCCTCTTGCACAAGCTGGAGTGCATCTTGAACAACATCATCCATCCATGGGGGAAAGCTATCACACGCTATCTTTCCCTCTTGCACAAGCAAGAGCGCATCGCGAACAATATCATCCCACCATGGTGCAAAGTTAGTGCATTCTAGCTTTCCCTCTTGCGCAAGTAGGAGCGCATCTCGAACAACATCATCCCACCATTTGGCGTGGTAGATTTCCCTCTTTCACAAGTAGGAGTGCATCTCGAACAACATCATCCCACCAGTGGGGAAAGCTAGAGTGTGCTAGATTTCCCTCTTGCACAAGCACGAGCTCATCTCAGACAACATCATCCCACCATGGCGGAAGCTAGTGTATGCTAGCTTTCCATCTTCCACAATCACAAGCTCATCTTGGACAACATCATCCTACCCTAGCGGAAAGATAGCATGTGCTAGATTTCCCTAATGTGCAAACACGAGCTCATCTCGGACAACATCGTCCACTGTGGGGGAAAGCTAGCACATACTAGCTTTCCCTAATGTGCAAACATGAGCTCATCTCAGACAACATCATCCCACTGTGGGGGAAAGCTTGCGCATGCTAGCTTTCCCTAATGTGAAAACATGAGCTCATTTTGGAAAACATCATCCCACCGTGGGGAAAAGCTAGCGCATGCTACCTTTCCCTCTTGCACAAGCACAAGCACATCTCGAACAACATGATTCCACCGTAGAAAAGTGATAACGCAAGCTAGCTTTCCCTCTTTCATAAGTACAAGCACAAATTCATCATGAACAACATCACTCCAACCTAGGGGAAAGCTAGTGTGTGTTAGCTTTCCCTCTTGCATAAGCACCAACGCATCTCGAAAATCATCCCACTATGGGGGTAAGCTAGTGCATGCTAGCTTTCTCTCTTACACAAGCATATACGCCTATCAAACATCATCATTTCGTTGTATGTGGAAGCTAGTGCATGATAGCTTTCTCTCTTGCACAAGCACAAGCACATCTCAAACAACATCATTCCTCCATGGGGTAAAACTAGCGCAGGATAGCTTTCGATATTGCAAAAGCACAAGCGCATCTTGAACAACATCATTCCACTACAAGGGAAAGCTAGTTCATGCTAGATTTGCCTCTTGTACAAACAAGTGCATCTCAAACAACATCATTTTAGCATGGAGAAGCTTGCACATGCTAGTCTTCCCTCTTGCACAAGAATAATCTCATCTTGAACAACATCATTCCACCGTCAAGGAAATCTAGCGTGTGCTAGCTTTCCCTCTTTAACAAGCATAAGTGCATTTCGAGCAACATCATTCCACCACGGGAGAAAGCTAGTTTATGTTGGCTTTCCCTCTTGCAAAAGCACAAGCACATCTCAAACAACATCATTCCAACATGAGGGAAAGCTAGCGCATGCTAGCTTTCCCTCTTGCATAAGCATAGGCACATCTCAAACATCATTCGATCGTGGGGGAAAGCTAACATGAGCTAGTTTTCCCTCTTGCACAAGCACAAGCTCATCTCAAACAACATCATTCAATGTGGGGGAAAGCTAGCATGTGCTAGCTTTCCCCCTAGCATAATCACATCTCGAATAACATCATTCCACCTTGGGGTGAAGCTAGTGTCTGCTAGCTTTCTCTATTGTGCAATCACAAGTGCATCTCGAACAACATCATTCCACCATGGGGGAAAGATAATGCATGCTAGATTTCCCTCTTGCACAAGCACAAGCAAATCTCGAAAAACATCATTCCAGTGTTGGGGAAAGCTAGCACATGCTAGCTTTCCGTCTTACACAAGAACAAGCGCATCCTGAACAAGATCATTCCACTATCAGGAAAATCTAGCGTGTTCTAGCTTTCTCTCTTGCACAAGCACAAACGCATGTCGAGCAACATCATTCCTCCGTGGGGTAAAACTAGTGCATGTTAACTTGCATTCTTGCAAAAGCACAAGAACATCTTGAATAACATCATTCCATTATGGGGAAAATCTAGTGTGTGCTAGATTTCCCTATTTCACAAACACAAGCTCATCTCGAACAACATCATTCTAGCATGGAGGAAAGCTTGCACATGATAAAATTTCCTCTTGCACAAGCACAAGCACATCTCAAACAAAATCATTCCACCATTAAGGAAAGATAGCACGTGTTAGCTTTCCCTCTTGCACAAGCACAAGTGCATCTCGAACAACATCATTCCACCATGGTGGAAAGCTAGCGCCTACTAGCTTTCTCTCTTGCACAAGCACAAGAACATCTCGAACAACACAATTCACCATGGGGGAAAGCTAGCATGTGGTAGGTTTCCCTATTGCACAAGCACAAGCACAAGCTTATCTCGAACATCATTCCATTATGGGGGAAATCTAGCATGTCCTAGCTTTCCCTCTTGCACAAGCACAAACTCATCTCACACATCATTAAACATGGGGGAAAGCTAGTGCATGCTAGCTTTCCCTCTTACACAAGCGCATCTAAAACAACAAATTATTTTCCAGATTGCCTAACCCAACATTATCAGTAGGAGAAATATCACCTTCATCACACTTATTTTGTTCAACTTTATCTTGCAAATCTGAGTTGTCCCTGCCACACCAAGTCTCCACTTCTTCATTCTCAGACCCCATTCTTCATCTTCCTCTGAAAGAGCCAGTAAAACATCATATGACTTTCCCTGTAAGTAGTCTTTCACACCAGAGCCTTCATCATCAAGGTTTTCTCCACTTGTACAGTGATGTTCATCATTCTCAAGGATTGTCAAGCCTACATAGTGCCCTTGTTTCTGATTACTCTTACTTGAAATTGTATCGATCTCTAAGACATAACCATGTTCTTGGACAGAGCATGGTTATTCTGTCCATGTAATGATAAAAGTAAGCACATAACTATTCCATGTATTCCATATGCATTGGAAGGTGAGAACCTATGTATACATCATCCTCTCCATCATGATTACACTCCTACCTTATCATACTATAAATGAAATAAACCTTAACAACTTGTGAAAAATATTCCATTTGAAGCAGTGTTCTCTACAATTGAGAGTCTTTGCTCATCTTTGCAAGTTGTTTTATCTCCAAATTTTCATGCTCATTGTTGTCTATTGCTCTCTAATCTTGAGAGTCCATTCTCATTTTCGTAAGTCATCATCTCGATTTGAATGTGATGTTGTCCATGATTCAATTGCTCAAATCAATTTAGAGGATCTAGATGACAGTCATATATGTTAGATAAAGGAAGAATACACATGTACAAGAATTATTGATAAGGTGGACCTATTAAAATTGGAGTCATCTTTGCATTATTATTGTCACGTTTATTCATGAGTTCACTTTTCTTGTTAGTATTCTCACAACCCTTTTTGACGTGAAAAATAGATTTTATCCCCTTAATATTGAATTTCAAAAATTCTAACAAAAGAGGACTATAACTATATGGGTCCACCTCCAACCACCAAGGTATTTGTGTTGGAAGTACTAAAACAACTGAGAGGGGGGGTGAATCAGTTGTATGTGAGCTTAAACAATTTTAAGTCTGTTAAAACATTATTAATCTTTCTTCATCTAGTCATCAACAATATAGCATATGGACAGTAAAAGTAAAGACCATCAATCACACATAAAATACACACAGAGACAGATTTTTCACGAGGAAACCCATAAAGGGAGAAAACCTCTTCTTTTTCAAAATGATAGGCAGTCTTTTTCAGTTTTGTGCATCATTTAAAATTGAGCACCAACTCAATGTGAGGCTGCTACCTCTGTTTTACAAGCTGCAACTGGTTTGAGAGCTCCAACTCTCTAGTTTCTCTAGCACCCACTAGAAGGAAGCACCAACTCCTTGAATATTCCAGCACCAACTGGATGGAAACTCCAACTTCGTGAATTTTCCAGCACCAACTGGATGGAAGCACCAACTTCCAGTTACACAGGCTCCAACCTGTATAACAAAGAACACTTGTTCTCCCTAGCACCACCCTACCACCCTGGTTTCTCTGGCTACAGCCAAATGGAAATTACAATTTCCTGTGTTCAAGCTCCCACTTGAACCTCTGAGGAAAACAGTCCTCCCGAGCACCTCCCAACCACCCTAAAATATTAATGGCTAAATACACATTCAACTTTACAGATAAATCAGTTCTTACCGGTCTTTCTTTGTTCTGTAAATCTAGTCTTCTATTCACTATTCTGCTGCTCTTCTCTTCCTCTGTCTGTTCAGTAGACATGCTCTGCATCAACTTGTTCAGTTATTCTACTCTGCATTTTCTCTTTATTTCATTCTGCTATACTCCTTCTCTTTCTGTCATTCTATTCTTATGTTCAATCTCCTTTTGCGCATGCTCTCCTCTATTTTTCTTTACAGTTTCATTCTTTTTCACATGCTCGACGACCAACCTAACACAGTCTGTTTCCACTTCTTTTATACAATTGAACAGACGATTCAACTTCCCCTTTCAATAGGTAATACAATGACATATGTCTTTGCAACTGAAATGCTAACCGATTTGTCATTATCAGTCCGTTTCTCTTAACTGATTCATAACTGAAGCGTTAATGAGTGAGGAATAACAACAACCCTCCAATCAATACTTGATTCAATGGTTCAAATCCAATCGGGATTTCTCTCATCGAGATTTCGTCATTCTCAGTGTCGAGATGCACATGTACTCGGAACCCATGATTCTTCGATCCCCGATGTGCTCCTTTCTCGAGCTTTAGCCCCTTCTAGCTACACAATGGTCCATGTGACCAGCTATCACGTGATCGCCACCATACCTCTCGTCGAGGTTTCAGGGTTTTCGATGACAATGTGCATACGCCCCTTGGACCCACGATATGTTGATTCCCGACTTCCTCTGTACTCCTTACACCTATCCTCCACTGACTCCTGGGTGGCCCACAGTCTATATGCCTTATCGGGAAATCGCGTATCGCGATTTCGCGATGTTTGATCTTCAATGTTCTTATCAATACCAAAACCCGATCGTCCAAATCCTGACGCTTCGTTACGATGACAGCTGGCCTCCACTACGCCTCGATCCTCCTGCTATGTTGTGCTGACAGCTGACCCCCACTCATCGAGGTTTCGCAGATCGCGATTCTGACTTGCACAAAACTCTTGTCAACGGGATCCCTGATTTCCTGATGAACAAAATGTTGACGGCGCCTTGATCTTCGACACCTGTCCCTTAGATGGATGGACCCGATCCCTCTGGGATTTTGAGACTTTCGATGTCAAGTGACTTTGTCATTTCAAAGTCCTGATTGTCGATGCCTCTGCTGACGTCACACGTGGTTTGACACGTGTTAGATCCTGCCACGTGTCACTCTCATTCGTGACTTACATGTGCCTAAAGTGGTGAATCTTCCTGACATCTGTCATTCCTTGGTTGTGCCAGGTGTCCCTAGCTGACGTGGTTTGCTGTCGTGATTTAGATCAACGGTCTAGATCACATGTTTCTTTAACGGCTATGATCAAATCGCGAAATCGCATATTGCGATTTCAGAGTTTTCGATGTCAAGTGAATTGGACATTATAAAATCTCGATCCCCGATTCTCCGATTAAGAAAATCAACGGTCCATATCTCATGCTTTCTTTAATGGCTAAGATCAAATCGCGAAATCGCATATCGCGATTTCAGAGTTTTCATTGTAATTGTGCATGGGACTCGTGAAACTCCAATTCCCGATTCTCCGATGAAGCCTCTCCTCTTGTTCATGGGAACTTATCCTCCATGCAACTTTCGCAAATCCGACGGCTATCGGCAACTTTGCCCCAAATCTAACGGCTTTCGTTGCGTGCACTCACTGCTTTTGATCATTCACCTCTCTGAACTTGTCTTTTTTTTTCTTGTCATCTTCAATGTTGTACTTTCCATCAATGACAAGATTATGCTTCTTGTTTACTGAATTTGCCAGCAATCTCCCCCTTTGGCATTGATGGCAACACTTGCATTCAGACTCAACACTCCTCTGCATTCGAAACATATCGAACTCGACTCCTTTCTCCCCCTTTGACATCAATGTCAAAGAAGAAGCATTCTTCCACTGATCTTGTTGCAAAACAAACTCCCCCTGTCATCTATATGCATTTAGGAAATTCACTAGATATTCAATAAGTACTCCCCCTGACCAAGTGAACAGATTAGGCACTTGAAATTATAACCCCCAACTTTTGACGAAGGTATCCAAAAGGGGTCACTGCTAATGGTTTAGTAAAGATATAAGAAATCTGTTCTTTGGAGGGAATATAATTCAGCTGAACAATACTATTTGTAACTTGTTCTCGAAGAAAATGATACTTGATTGGAATATGCTTAGTCTTGGAATGAAGAACAAGATTCTTGGAGACACTAATGGCACTTGTGTTATCACAATGAATTG